>OZ030376.1:17994620-18098516 GCA_964023945.1 Ectemnius cavifrons | reverse complement strand
GCTTCTTTCGATGCTGGAAGCCTTCGACCGAGGAACTCGTATAACTTTGTTAGTGCTCGATTGTCATACTTTCTGTACGCTAAAAAGATCGAAATATTATTGAAAAACACGAGAGAAATAATTGGGAAGCTTGTGAATTTGGAGCGAAATGATAGAGGACTTTTATTTGTTAGGAATGTGATCGTCATTGGTCGACGATAACTAATTGGCTTGGGTAGAAAGGATCGATCATGCATGTGGAACGACAGGACGATGATTGTCAAACGCGTGCAAGCTCGAATCACGATAGAAGGATGAACAGCGTGATAAGGGCAGGTCAGGCCAGGTCGATAAATGTCGTGTGTTCTATGCTGCCCTCGCTATAGACACAAGTGCAAGCTTGTGATCGCATGGAACAAGCCGTTATCAGAGTCAAAGAGTGACGGAGAGAGAGAGAAGCTAGTACAAAGTACAGAGAAGAGAAGACCTTGCCTATCGATAATGCGGAAAAGATATCGAGATCATAAATAAATCAGTCAATTGCCCTGGCACCTCTTAATTATCTAGCCTTCCAGTCTGCCCTCTAATTACACGCGTCTCATTTGCGTCTCCATTCAACTTCCTTGAAACTTTATCGATCCTCCTGGTATTTATTGCGATGCTGCGACTTTGCTCCAACTAGCTTTATCAGAATTCTGCCATTGAGATTGAAGTATAGGAACGCGCAGCATGTGCCGAGAGATCGTAACTCAATCCATTGTAGTGACACGTCGATAAGATTGCCGTCGATAAGAAGCATCGATATGGCTTTCTTCTCGACCATCTCCAATCCGATTGGCATTACCACTCGGAGTAGCTAAAGCGGTGAATTTTTTGCCAATCGCAGAAGCTAGTCTGTCGCAAACGAGGTTCTAGTCGCTTTCTCGAGAGTTGCACTGACTCTGTGTGGTTATACTTGGGAATAAAGTGTTAACAAAGTCTATTGTGTGGAAATATTACTGGGTACTGGAATCTGATAAAAGTGTATGAGTAGATAGAAAACTATGATTCATAGTTGTTTGTGAATACGATGGTAGCACAGCTAATTTTGCCATTCCCATATAGTTCCTTCGTCGGTATCTTTGAACACGCGGAAGCCTTCGGTGAGATCCTTGGCCCATATGTCGCCGCACGTGGTCATACGACCAGTCAGCACTTAATCGACAAATCATCGTTATATATCTATAGGAAAGCCGCGATAGAATCATGGATTCGATAGCAAACGACATTTTCAACTAGTACACAGTTTTTCCGATAGTTTCAAGAAATAATGATCGACAAGATGCAGGAAAAAATAACAAAAATCGAAACAAGTATTAATAGTAAGAATGAGTATCGTAAAATCGATGGAATAACAAATGACTGATAATATTGTTTATTGAATTCGCATGCAGAGCGTGCTTTAATTCACCGAGCATCGTTTCTCCCTCGGGTTAAGAGATGAAAATACATCTTCATTCCGAGCAGTCAGTGGCAAAGGAAGAAAACGCAATTCCTGGCTTTCCTTTCTCCCCAGGCGCTCAATCCCTGCCGTAAATTTATTAAGCTGCACGCGCGCCCGCTGTCATGTGGCGAGTCTGATTTATTTTGACTCGGTTTTCGAGGCTACGCCAACACGCTCAACATTGGACCAGCAAATTTATCGCAGTACAGAATGATGCGAGTGTGAAGGACAGTCGTATATGTGTGTAAGTAGAAAAGCGGACGATTATCTCATATTATTGATAAATTTTGTTCGACGAAATTATACACCGTCATGCATCATCCTTCCTTCCGAAGGAAATTACGTTAGAACCGAGTAAATATCTAAACCGCCCAGTTTCGCAATCGATATCGTCGCAAACTTTCAAGCAAAATTACTAAAATCAAATTGGAACAGTAATTCTAAACATACAAGATTGTAAAATATGACTTTTGAAAGAATACAGAATAAAAATGTAGGGCATTACGGGCGTAGAGGATAAAATAAAATAAAACAGCGAAGTGATTTTTGCTTGGAGGTCGAGAATACAACGCGATCTCGGAGAACTCGCCAATTAAGGCCAGCCGGCATAATGAGCTGAGCGATCGGATAATGAAGTTGTCGAAACGTTTTGCTGGTTTCTCGAATAACGAAAAAATAGCGTTTCAGCTGAGAACGATTAGTACGAAACACGTCGTAAATATTATTGAAGTGGCATTGAATCAAAAGAGAAAAAAGCCTGTCGCTTGTCTGATCATTCTAGCCGAATGTCCGGCGCTATCAATAGACGCAGTCATTCAAAGCGAAGTGCAGTGTTCCTGATAATGCCTCACGCCTACAGTGTAACAATGACAGACAGAACGAAGAAATAACATAGGAACACTAGGTAATAGCTGTGGGTGGGTATTCACTCGGGAAGATCGATTTCCCTTCCGATAGACGCTCCGCGTGTACAGAAACATCGGGATTTCCCAGCGTACGGACGAGCGTGAATATCCACAACACCCGACGAACTTCCGGAATCGTTCTATCAGACTTTACGTTAAAGTTGAAACGATAATAAATTACAAAATAAACAAGATTGTCAATGGGAAAATGAGAATTCTCAGGAAAAGCCTTGTAAAACTAAGATTCAAAGGAAAAGGATGCAAGACACTGCTACTAGAATGTCGATACGCCCGGGAAACGGAGTAACATGAATTTCAAAGTGACCCGATTCCCACCAACCAACAACCGTTCGTTCTGTCGGTGTCAAGAAACGCGCGGAAAATGCCCGGGAACTTTGCGCAATACTGAAGAAACGACGTTGTAAATACACGGAATACATTTGACCGGTTCATCAGAGAATTCCACGCTCTTCATCATTGAAAATCTATCGGGCCGAAAACAGCTGATCGCACATAGGACATTCGCGTCAAAGTGGTATCAAGGGTTCGATCGAAGCGGTTAGAAAAGATAATCTCTTAGCTGCAGATACTCGTGTCAATGTTGGAATATTTGCCGGCGAGGTGATAAGAGGCCGATTATTCCGGCAGATTGACGTGAAAAGGGCTAAGATCCTCGATAAACGCGTTCGGCCGAGTGATATTGAAAAAGGCCTCTGGCGCACACACAGACACACATCGCTCTGCCTCTATGTGAGAGAGCAGCGTATATCTCGCAAAATGTAACTTTCACACGTTTGCAAACGGACACCGAGGTTAAATAGTATTACACGCTTGGCTATCGGATTCCAAGAGTATTGCACCCGATATCACTCCTCGCTTGGCAAGGAGAGCGCGATGCGTGGAAAATCTTGTCGCTCCGAAACATATTTACACATTTCACAGCTCGCACGCTCGCCGACAAAATAATCATCGCGCGGCCTCTGACTGGTCTGCTCTCGAAAGGATCGCGCGTAATCGCGGTATTTAAAGGATTACGTAAACCAAACCGATTTCAGTCGGGAAATACGATTTTTACGCCAACAGTGTGCGAGATGCTTATATAATTTAATGGAACCATTGTCTGGGCCAGTCCCTGCTAAAACATCTGGAAGCTTCCATGGGAAAAAGGTCTCAATTACCTAATTGAATTCGCAACTGAAAAAGAAGCGTGTATTGAGTGCGATCTATATACGGGTAATTTGTAAGACTAGCGAGTTTACGAGAGTAGCGAGCGTTGAAAAGGACAGTGTACGTGCTCGGATCTACCTACTGGCGGATTTCTCCTTATGAGTCATAGGATTTCTCTCAATCTTTGCTGGTAATGACAGCGCAGTACACGTTCCTCCCCGGAAAGCACGCTTTGCGCCTTGGCATTGCATAACGTGAAAGAGTGTGCACGTACAACGTAAAAGCGCGTGGCACTTCACGGCATTGGCACTAGCGATTGTGCGAATGACGACGCTGTCTTTCCGTCTGCATTTAAAAGAGAGTGCGATTATGTCAACGCTCGACGGAATCGCGCGACGCCAAGAGGAAGCGACTGGAGAATCTTATTGCGATTGCGAGATATCGTCGACCTAGCCAGGTAGCTAGTGAGGCATTCGCCGGACGAGTCGATGACGAGCACGCCGGAGGCAAAACTGCACGGTCTCGCAAAAAATTTGCCAACGCGCTGACCACTGACGTAGGCAAGCCGAATACATGCACGTTCTCTGCGAGCATTGTAAGTCTGCTTTGAGATCATCGTGACAATACGTCCAACCAATGGAATTCACGGTATCGGAGCACTCTGAGTGGAACGATAGAGAATCATCGAGAACCCAAGAGCAATCTCCCACAACGGCACTCCGGACTAATTTATTACAGGCGATGCCAGAAAAGCTTCGATCCTTCGTGGGGAGCCCGACAGTATAATTCCGGCGGAGTTGAAAAGTTTCAAGGAGCGAACCGATCAACTCCCCACGTCTTTCCTTTCCCGGAGAGTTTGAGAGGAAGAGGCAAAAATCTTGATGGAAAAATTGTCGGACGTTTGCATCGGGCAAACATATACCTCAGGGTCACATGCCTGCCGTTGTCACGCGACATGCACGTACGTGGGTGAAATGAGAGAGAGTGGAGCGACTGTCGGGGAAACGCGTGTGGACGGATGGTACGATGCAAAGGGGAATCGGTGGGCATTGGGATCTCTCGAGTGCAGGTTCATTGGCATCACCGAAAGATCGACGTTTGGCGAGTGCAGCCGATTAGAGGGAAGAGCGATGTTTCACGACAGGGAGGGCCTACTGGCTGCCGGGACAAAGGAGCGGAGGTGGAGGCTGCACTTGCTAAACACAGGGAAAAGGTTCCTCTCGAGAGGAGAGGAGGCTTGTTCCTGCTCTCTTTCTTTCTCTTTCTCTCTCTCTCTCTCGAGCACGCTTTATCGAGCACCGCTCGAACACCCAAGATCCGATCTGCGATAAGAGCGTGCGACGTGCAATAACGCGATAACGAGAGAGCGATCCTCGCAAGCGGGAGTAATGGGACTGTGTGGACGGGCGTTTTGCGGGCTACGATGAAAGTGTCACTGTCAAAAGCACGGCACGCTCCGATCGTGGAAAGCGTTGCGGGGGCTTTGATTCCTCCGGGCGATGCTCGATTCGAGTGGCTGCCTGCGAGAAAGATGAGGCAACCACCGAAAGAGAAGTCGCTCGCAGGAGAGACTAAGGTAAAAGGATTCTATGACGGGGAATGCCTACCTCTGCGATTGAACGGCCGGACCCGAACGGCAACCTTTATTTTATCCGTAGCCATGATTTCACACCGGTAGCGCGCACTGTATAAACCGATCACAAGGAACTGCTCGCGATGCTGTCACGTGCACAGATGAGACTTTCACACGATCTTCGTAGCGCTACATTATTCTCAACCCATACCGCGAACTTTTCATCTTTCAAACGGCACTACGTCTCACCGAGCCCATGACATACTTCGCCATATTGCTCGAGGCTGCTCGCCGTGCGCCAGACGACGATGGCTCGTCCTATCGAGTGAGCGTACTTCCGACTACTGCCGCTAGGAACGCTTGCGGTTCGCGGAGTCCTGTGACGTCACCGGCTCCTCCTCCACAACGCCATCTACAGACCGCCCGAGTTTCCGCTGCTCGCCGTCTGTGGCGGGCAGATCGATTTCCGACAACTCCTTTGATGATTTAAACCATATTCAATGAAAAGTTCGAAGTGGGTCCACGTAAATGTATAATTACTCCGGAGTATTTTCAATGCATCGCCCAAAGGTTGGAATCCTATTTAGTAGTGCTACATATTTCTAGTTTTTATTGTTAGATTTAGAATTACTTTTTGAAGCTATGCTAGATATAATAATTCAAGAGAAAATTTGGGTGATCGATACCAAAGCCTGTCGAGTGGCGCAGTACGAAATTTTCAAACGATTTTGAATACATCCGCTATATACGGTTCCCGCCGTCTGTCGTTCGGCTCTTGTTGTCTAAATGCTAGTATCTACTGTGTTTATGTTTTATTACTGGAATGTGTTTATTGCATTATGATCAACGAATCGATATAGAAAGACTATGCAGAATTACAAACTGCGTCTTTCACGCGATGTCTTGAATATATTAGATTAACGTTAAACGAGGTTAAGACACATTGACAGCGATTCGGGACACCTGCTTTATTGTGATACAAAATCGCTACTGTAATTTAAGGACAATGCGCGAAGATGATCATTAAACTTGCAAAAGTAATAAGCTGTTCCTCGGAACATCCATCATATCCTGCGTCAAATTTATTGCAATACCGCTCGAATGCGCCCTGGCGATGTGCACAACCAGGTTGTATGCTGGGAAACGTAATCCTGCAAATGCTTGAGCCGTCCTGCATAACTGGAATAGACATTGGCAATTATAGAAGTTGCGTGGTAATTGTTAGCGCTTCCACCACTGCGGCACCAGACGATTGGATACCAATTGTAAATCATCAATTTCTGACACATGACGAAGCCGCTAATGGCAAATTCCGCGATCAAGTGGAAATTTTTACCAAGAAGGAGTTAAATCCTGATGCTATCAAGATTAAGTTTGACAGGATAAAAGTTACCTGTATGCAGTCGGCGAATTTGAAGGAATTGTTTGGTTTATCATTCATTGTATTCAAGACGGAAGTCCAAGTTGATTTGGGATTGGATGTGTTTGGCAGATTTAAGTTGAAGAAAGCAGAGAACAATGACGACAGCCAGGATATACTTAAAGATAGATATTTCAAGCAATTGGGTACGGACTCGCAGAGTAAAAAGGAAGACACAGGCTCAAAATCATGGTTATTTAATAAAATCAAAGAGCAAGGGATGACTAATTTTGCTAAGAGACAGGAAGCAAAGACAGAGCCAAAGAAAAGACCATTGTTAGAAAAACTTGAAGCAGGAAAGGCGGACGAAGTCTTCGGGAAGAAACAGAAAGATTCTGAGAATTCAAAGATCAAAGAAACAGAGAAAAGTATTGTACCTATTGAAGCAAGAACGTCTACAGATGAGACAGTAAAAAGGACTCCGTTTGGAGATATTATATCTTCGACATCTGTGAAGGAAAGTAAACCTAATGCGAGAAGAGATTCTTCTAGACAAAGTATATCGAAGAAGAGGTCATTAAGCCCAGATGCAGAGTTAGCAACTACAAATAAAGAAAAGAAAAGGTCATCGGAGTCAAAAGATTTACTAGAAAGAGTTCAAAAGAAAAAAGCTGTGGAAGCAAAGACACCCAGAAAACATTTTTCAAAGCTCTTTGAAGGTATATCGTTTGCCTTGAGTGGATATATCAATCCAAAAAGAGATCAGATTCGAAAGAAAGCATTGGAAATGGGTGCTAAGTATATTGCAGATCCAAATACAACTAATAAGAAGTGCACTCATTTAATATGTGCCTTCAAGAATACTCCCAAATATCAACAACTAAAAGGTCACTGTAAAATTGTATCACACGTGTTCATAGAAGAGTGTTTCAAAGAAAAAACCAAGTATGAATAATAAACCTATGTGTTTCTTAATATTAAATACAATATTTATTTTTTTCTCAAACTTCCTCTACTTTTAATTTCTAGATTTCCATGGAGGAGATACGCACTGGATAACAAGGAGAAAAATGAACCTGAAAGCGAGGAGGAAATTTTGACTGAGCCACTGCCACCCGAACCTCCAAGCGTATTTGACACTGAAACTGATCCAGACTCGGATTCAAATTACTGACAGAACATAATGTTGCGCGAAATTTGTAAAATAAACAATGGAATGGAAGAATTGTATAATTATATAATTACAGCGCATTTATTGATTAAACGCAAATGTAAAAACAATTGAGATTGAATAAATGTTTTTTGTACTCATAAAACTGCTTTGTGTCATTTTTGCTTTTACCGTCATTACCGCGTGACGCTGCGTGTAAACAGAATCGAGCTGTATATGCAACTGCGATTTGGTTCAGAATACAGGAATTGCAAGCCGTCAGTGACACGCAAACCCCGGTGGCGTGCACGTAAAACTTCAAAAGTGGTCTGTCATCGAACGCCAGGATGGATGACGCGAACAACACATTCGGCCTCGAGCTCTATCAACAATTGTATGACGATAAGATTGTTAGAAAAGAAGATGTTATAATTCTCTTCGTTCACTGGGCCCTCATCAAACACGGTCTCAAATGTATAGGAGCTGGCGATTCTGTAAGTTTTACGAAACCGCACTCTGTCATATGCTGTTGTATAATTAAAAAGTGTTGTGTTATCTAGCATCCATTTATAAGAATTACTTGATATTGTATCGCTGTCTGAAAGTTCAATTATAATCGCAACTTAACCTGCTTGTTTACACAGCCGGTATAAACATAGCACGGCGCAATAAGCCGCACCTAAATTGATGCACACAATTCGAAAATCTGAAATAATCGAGTGGCATACGTGTTACTACATTTTTCAAATTTTTCAGCCTTCGTTTAACGCTTCCGAGAAGCTATCCGAACTATTACCGGCAGAATGGAACGCCGGCCCCAATTATTCTCTGCGTTATTTAAAAAACGGCAAGTTGTATATATTGCGTGGTATGAAATCGGATGAAGATCTACTTCTCAACTTACTGGTAATTCATTGAATAAAATTACCGATTAAGAATGTACCATTCTTTTTTTTAGATAGCAATACGTAAAAATGAATGTATTTGTTTACAGAGGGTCGAAGATAATAGTGTTTCCAATATTCAGTTTACTATTAATCAGACTGTCAATGAATTGCATGGATCGTTCGAGTCTATGATACCATCGTATAAGACAGTCCTACAGAAACTGAAACAGGATCTTCTTGAACCTGTGCTACCTAGTGATAAGAAAGATACTTCCACTGAAACTGCTGCAGATTTAACACAAGAAGCATCTACATCACGTACCGAACCAAGAGTTATAAGACCACCAATTCCTGGCCCTGTTCCGGACTCAGACATACATAACCCTTTGTAATGACCAACAATTATATTACTCTTCAAAGACTTAAGGACAGGTACAAATGTAGAACATTAATGTATAGGATGCCTGGAAGCCGCGATGTTGGTGTGTCAGATTTGGATCCATTCAGACGTGGTGGTGGAATGTTGTACGATCCATTTACACCCTTAGGACGAAATCCTTTAGACCCCAGAAGACCAGGTCTGGGTATTCCTGGGAGATTGCCACCGTATGTTAGAAAATGAGATTAATTTATTTATCATGGAAATATTTAGATTAATAGTAACTTGATCTTTGTCTTGTATCAGTGGTGCAGTACCACCAGGTGCCCGTTTTGATCCTTTTGGTCCGCCTGATGTCAACCCACCAGGACCACCACGACGCAATGATGGCTCTTTCGAAGAATTTTATGATGACATGTTCACGTAAAGCAACATCAGGAAGCTTTAAAATAAAATACATTATTTAGCGGTATGATTCTAGAAATATGTTGTTTATGCAGTGAACTTTTTATTTTTGTAAGTGAAAGAATAAAATGTTTAATGTACGGCCCTGCATACAAACTTGTGTAACCGAGTATAATAGACAAATTCGCATTTCTGACAAATGTCGCGGAGAATCACAGGATTCGTGTGTAAAACTTTTATTTGACAACACATGCGATGTCGAAAAACATCACAAGACATTGATTCTTCACAAAACGATTCCCATTCATTTTATTTCGTTACTGATGTTTACAATATAACAAAATTTCTCGTTTAATTTACTCAATATGTCAATAATATAGCGGTAGGTAAGAAATTACATTAACAAATAAAATATATAATAATAGTAATCCTTGTTTAAATTGCGCTAACTCGTGAAATTCACTTATTTCTTTCTTTTGCTTAATCCGTTTGAAAGGAGTGACTGTTCTTATTTATTACGTCGGTTCAAAATAGAGGATTTCTTTGTTATCTAAGTTGTTCCGTTTTCGGATACTCATATTGATTGAGACCTGTTTAAAATAAAAACTCGATACTGAGTGAATGAAAATTAAATGATAATACATGAAACTTAGAGTTGGATCATAGATTTGCACCTAGGCAAAATTCGTGAGCTTTTCGATTCAATTCTTCGAGAACTCAACATTGTGATTATACACAAAAATAGTGATTGTGTCTGGGAATTTAGATATACCGTTCGTTAGTTTTGAGATGCGACATATTATATCACTAAGCAAGTCCGAACATTGTTCCCTTCTACTCTCCGACGGGTCTGCCGCAAAAAAATTTATCACAGATAAAAAATATTCACAGGCGCACGAAATTACTTCTGACTTGAAGTACACCGCTTGAAGAAATGAATCGATGTGCAACAATTATACTCGGTGAGATAAAAATTCATTGGTAACTTTTTGAACGAATGCAGGTATACCTAATCAATTAAGTATCGATATATCCTATATTAATGCGACTGCATTAAAAACATTATTGAAATAGGGGCAATTATGATAATTGAACTAAAAGAAATTGAGTAGTGTTATTGAATTTCGCACCTAAGGCTCGATTACATTTTTTTCGAATGTCCCTCGTCCCATCCTCTGGTAAAAAATATTGCAGCTTTTTAACATTACAAAAAAGGAGTTGTACCAGGTTTAATCCTCATTCCGAGTCTGCGATCACAGTGAATGTATTTGGCTATTCGGCTTCGAAAATTAGTCTCTATAATTTGTATAGTGTAATCTAATCGTATCCAACACTTCATTGAATAACGAAACATCGTCCTGCGATTATTACAATCACCTTCGGTTGCCGAAAGTAAAAATAGCGAGTAGCAAGCCTGGTCGAACACGATCTTAATTTGAAATTCATAATGGCGTATTTCTCACCTCACGGGGATTTACATTCACGTTAAATCTGCAGACGAAATGATGTAAATATTACATTCATCATTATTTTAGGAGTCAATTTTTTTTCTATCTTTTGAACACAGTTTAGTGTGGCGTGCAGCATCACCGACAATTTTACCAAGATTATCAGTACGATCGCAATTGTTCCACACAACGCGTCAACTGGGAGATTTGAAATTCGACGGTTTGAAGTAGAAAAAATTGGCAAAATTGTCGTTAAGCTTTGATAAAAGTGATATATAGCTCTGGAGTGATTTACGTCGCGTTTGTTTCACAATATTCGTCATTCAAGTTAACGCAGATTCCAAGTCCAATAAGAGTTAAGAACACCCACCTAATTGGCATGCCACTGGAAATGCAACGCAATTTCTCACTCATCACTTAATCTACAGTAACTATTCATGTTCACGACCTTAGCGTTAACATTAATGTGGTAAGTGTATCAAAATATGGGTCGGACATTTATTCTTCATAATGCATAATATCGCTGCCAATGTTGCCCTACCAATCGCAAAGAAATGTGACATGATGTGTTAGTATAATACATGCAAGAATAGATAAAACTTTGTTCTGCGTTTAATTAACTTTAATTATAAATTAGTGTAAAATAACAACGTATCCTTGTTGCATAAACCACACTCAATTTACAGGGATACTGTCTCTCTTATTACCAGTACAGCTTTATTGGCAATTTTCGTCAGTTTGCTACCGAATACAACAAGTCAATGGAAAACGCATTCGATTGCATGTAGAAAAGAAGTATTCCACAGCATCTGCTCTGGAACAAGACTTCAAAAGTGTACTGAGAATAAGAGAAATGTGTTTAATTATTGCATTCCATTTCTGTGAAAAATGTAAATTTTATTGCACAAATTCTTCTATAAGCTGTACTTTGTGACAGCTCTGTACAATTGTTGTACCGAAGGAACCATGCTCAGTAAAATTTGCGTATACGTGAAATATATACTTCAATTGTTCAAAGCTATGTCGAATAAATAAATATGCAGCCTAATGCGAACAGATTGACCGGTAACAGGTTACACACTTTGCAATGTTCAAACAAGTAAATGCACCTGTCGAAAATCTCTAAATATTGATAGCCATAATTTTGTACATAAGGCTGAAATAAATCGAGTACAAGGTGTTACGTGTAATAATAGATTGGTTTAACTATACAATCTGCAGCCAGTGAGTCTCTTCCGATTTTCCCTATCTTGCGTTGCAATTGGAAGATACGTTTTGTCCTATGCAATTTCTTATTGAGTATCAAAAATAAATACAAAAGAATTCAGTAAACAAAAAGCATGAACGACTTCAAGCGATCATATATTCTTCATTGCACTTTCAAAGGAGACAAACACATGGCGCAACAAGTGCTGTGATTTGACTGGTAAGCATATTGGTTGCATTTCCATTGATAGGCCCTTCAAAACAGAGTCGGTACATGTGTCGCTTGTTATCAGGCGTGAAAACCTATACAATTAGGTATACCAATCAGTATGAATTAGTAACTTCTTTTCAAAGAAATCGTTCAATCTATTGGACGCAGCAGGAGTTCTTTTGTCCATTTTTGAGCTTCAATCGAGACTTGGGACGATACTTCTCCAGGTAGGTCAACTGCTTGGCATTGATTGCGCCTCGTCTTTTCCTATAAGAAATGCCCATAGCATGTTTTAAAACATTTGCCAACTACGAGAATCTTCTCAAACGTTCAATCCCAAGCATGTACCAACCCTCTAATTAGTGTAACTGCATCTTCATACTTAAGCCCAAGTTCAATGAGAGCAAGTGCGACTAGGACAGGTGCCCTTCCTAGTCCAGCAACGCAATGCACTGCTACACACGCGTCAGACGATTCTCGGAACCGATTCTTCAGCAATTCAAACCATTCGTCGACCACCTATGAATGCATTCCGATTATAGCATTGCAGTTCAATCATCAACTTCACAATCCCCTCCACTACAACTGCATAATAACAGCAGCTGTTACCTCGTTTGGTGGAAATGTGCCATCATCGAATACCAAGTCTACGACATTGATCCCTTCTGCTCTAAGTTCCTCGACTTTGTACGTTGGTTCACAGACCCTCACTACCTCTTTCACATTGTGCTTTTTCAGTTCCTGTTCAATTGAAAATCAGAGTGTCAATTATGGAGAATGCTCCGGCGAAGGTCCTCCTCTCGTCGTAACTTTGCTGAGAGGACTCACTTGAATAAAGGTATGAATGGTCTGATCATTGGGCCGATCAGTAATGAGGAACTTCATGTTTTTGTATTCAATCTCGGCGGGCGCCGGTCTGATGTCCTTCACCCTCATATTGCTCATTTCCTCTTGGACGACAAAGGGTTAAAACTCCTACTTCTTGTGTTCTTCTAACTCTTTGAACTATCTTGTACAATGCACTCTTTTGTGTTTTGCAAATGTGCCGCACTATTCGAAGCAACAAACGCTGGGTTTGACAACTTAGCCCATAGATGTCAGTCTTATAAAGTCGTTTCTCATTTAACTAATTCAATACTTCGTTAATTTTTTTTACAGAGGATAGAACAGTGGGTTTACATGTAGACCTCAGGAAGGGGTACTCGGGGTGCGAATTTCGCCGAAGAACTGAGGGCTACGTTACATTAGGCGTTGCTGATATGCGCTCGATTCCCACTCGGGATCTGTGACTATCATTCGGAAGATTATCTGTAAACATAAACAAACAATTTAGTGATCAGTATGTGAGGAATCGTCTATAAAAATCGTACAGCGATTATCATTACCTATTTGGCACTGGGTGCGCCTGGATCAGGTGCGCTCAGTATCTACAATTCTTGCATTTAACGGTGTAAATAAACAATTGTTTCTATTTAATTCGTCTACGTCTCGCGCGATGACTAGCAGATGGTTTCCTGACTTCCCGGCGATGATCCCAATATCCTCGATCTCTCTTTTTCTTCTCCTGATGAATGCCTGCCTCTTCTCACTTTTAATAATTCCTACTAGGATTCAGGGTATCTCGGGGCGTGTCTCTCTATTTGTGTTGAGCCTGGCAGTATTCTGCACTATCCAGCTGAAACTCCATGTATGTGAGGATGCACTCACCAGGAAACTGTAACAGAATATAATAGGACTGATTAGTTACATATGTCAAACAAACGGTGATCTTCGTCTTTCGCAATGTCATGTAGAATTATGCTTCACAATCCTAGTACGATCGTCAACTCTCTTCACGCTCCGTTCTATACTTCATCGAGAGAGGAGGTTAACTCCATTATAAGGTGCATATAGCAAGGCCGTTGCTCCGAATACTCCGAGAATTACTACTCCCAAACATACGAATTCAAAGGGACAATTAATATTCTATTTTCACGCTTGGCAAGGCCGACCCCCAACATGTTTACGACGAGAAAACAGTCGTAAACGATTATAATTCTCTGTCCACGTGCCAATTTCAAGTCGGACCAATTTTCGTGAGCATCGCTTTCATAAGATCGCTGAGTAATTCCTCACCCAGAAGCACTGAGTCGATTGCAATTGCTTTTCCCAGAAATTCATCACGAACGCTTCTGTATGTCGGCAAGTGTCGACCGGCGGCGGAGCCATTTACCAGACTATATCGCCATACTGAACTCCCCTGCACTCTCGAGCCTCGATTGCATGACGCGTGCAATATATGTATATCTCACACATATAGCCAATGCCAGTGATTACGATTGCGAATCCAGGGAATCTCGCAAATACGTCTTTCCAACTAACGATTCTGTACTTCCACAGGTGTCATACGGATTATATTCCGCAATTCAAATGAAGGGGTTGTGACTGAATTATTACGATCACACATGTAAGCAATTGGCGCTGGTGCATGAGTTGCACGTTGCCACTGCTAATGCAGAAAGCATGCAATCGACGCACTGATTACATTCGCATGACTAATTAGTCGTCGATTGCAGAGGATGGTTACATGAATATTGTTCATCCCTGTGTTAACAGTGCGACAGATGTTGCCATTCCCAATGGTCAGAATAAAAGATACAGTGAAGAAAAAGAGTAGCGGTAAAGTGTCCGGGGAACAGCGCGCGTGACGCGCGTATTTTAAATTTATCGACGGCGCCACTCGTATTCGACCTCGCAGGTCGCGCTCTTCGAATCGGCGGCGCAAACGCTGCCGGAGAAGACGGATTCTCTTTATCTTTGGCAGAGGCCGAATTTGCGTCGATGCCAAGCGAAACAGACAGCAGTCAGTAGCGGGCGCGCGCTCTTGGCCAGCGAAGCACAACGCTTCCGCCATTTATTCATCTGGTGTGTGCGGGGCGTCTGCGCTCCGATGGAAATGTCTAGGTCAATATTCCGGGAACAGAGCGCCGCGCGTCCAACACACACCCGGCTCCCCATCGGTACAACTCGATCAAATTAAATGACTCATCTCTCTTCCACGGTCAACCCCAGACACGTCTTTGAATAGAGAAACAAGGGGCTGCAACCGAGTACGCTTGACCTTCACTACCACAAACATACTTAATAATGCAGCTCACACGCATTTGCAAATATTAGCAAGAGCAAAGCGTTCATCAGGAGAGTAAATATAGTAGATGGCAATATACCGGGGACAAGTCACACCAGCGACGTTCGGCTAGGACGTCGAGGCTCGATTTACGAAATCCCTTTTTACGTAACATCGCCGGTACGACGAGGTACCGATTGGTGCGCTGCGCTGCGCACGGATTCGACGGGACGATGACGGATGAGAAAAAGTGAGAGCGGGATGCTAGCCACGACAGGCACATGAATCGAGTTTACTGAAATAAATCGGGCGGCTCTAACGAGTGTCCATACGGGACGTAAAATCACTTCGTCACTGTCACAATTCTGAAGTGCAACTTGTTACAGTATTGCTTGAAGTTGTATCGTGGGATGGCATCGATGTATAAAGTAGCATGCAACCGACCGGTATAAGGAAATAAGGTTTCGATGAAGTGCGGGGGTGCGACGACAGAAGGAGGTAGTAGGTATCGAGGCGCTCGGTAGACAGGGGTTCACAAAGAGGTCGCCACATATCCGTGAGTGTGCCGTTAGCACCTTGGGAGGGCAGCGGGCGAAAAAAGATTCACTGAAATCAACCCAGAAACCTACTTCCCCGGCGAGGCGTGCAAGCCACAGTGAAAACGAGTACGAACCTCAACGCTCCTCATCTTTAGCGGACGCACACGTCCCTGCCGACCAGGTGAAACGCTTCGACCTCCATTTTCCTTAATCGCTCGACAGCTTAATTATGAATTAAGTTACAAACATTTAAATCTCTCATTCCACACCTTTCGACTTTGAATTATGCAGTATTAAATCCGAAGTGTATTTAAATATTGAGTTCATCGCTCATTGTGATTGGTTCGCTACCAATTGCGTCGACACCCTTCGCGTTTCGAATCCCAGGCCTACTGCATATTGTAAGTGGGCGTGCCGTTGCACTCCGAAATAGGTTTATTACTATTGAAAAGAAGGAGCGAGCTCCGAAACGAGCAACCTGTTGATGCCAGCACGAATCTGCCGCAAAGTGTTAGTCGGCAGCCGCTGAAGCCCGAGCGGTCAATGTTCACTCGATCGATCCAAGTTGCTGCGCAGCGCGACCCTTGCTCCTAATTAATGTACACAGATTATCCTGACGAAAACGATAACTTGCCAATGAATCGACTTAACGCATTGTTCGTTGCTTTGTGCCAAAATTGACGTATATCCTTGACTGGCTATTTTTATAATCGAGCGAAAAGCATCTAAAAGAATTGCGACAACTTCATTTATGTATCATTCAGTTATATTACACAATACAGTGATGACAACTTCAACATTGTGATTTAATAATTGTCAACGATGTTATCTACATTGACAATAGAGGGCAAGTTCATCTTACGATCGAGCAATTCACCGAGACGAATTAGCTTTCTTACATGAATGAGAATGATTATCGTCGATCATTGTATGCGAGTGCGTGTATATGATCAATCGAACAAGCCAGCGATGATAACGGGCTTGCGATAAAGCTGCATCAAGTCACCGAAAAACCTCGGAGAATCGATCAAGCCGAGCGATCGAGCGCACAACAAATGCTTTCCTCGAATGTAATCCCCTTTTTAATCCCCGCTGGCAAACATATTTGTTGTGCCACTCATGATAAATATCGACTCCCTATTTTCCCAGAGATAGCTTTGCCATTTTAATTACAAGCATTAGCGGATGTTCGAGGAGGCTCGTGTGTGAGTGGCAGATCTCCAACAGTGTCCCCTTTACTTTCGAGCGCTCTCAATGCCACTTTTCTACTAATTGAAGTATGAATTTCAACATCCTGCCTATTAAGACACGCGAGTCATTAAATGATTTGCCTGGAATTGATGGAAAACCCTTTGCAACATTTTCGAGCCCTATTTCAGAACTGCGAATAACGTATTAATTATTTTATATCGCAATTAAGGATATTGGTTGTAAATTGAAGAATTCGGCTGGATTCTTTGGCAATGAAGAATCATGATCGGCTGTCTTTGATCGGTGCCCCACCTCGGATTATAATTCAAGCGAACCAGCCAGAGATAACCAATCTCTCTTGCCGTCGGGACGATAAAGTTCCTCGGAGTTTAAATATAGTTAGCGCGTCCCGACGCCAACTTTCGCGATGGCTCCGCTTTTCGTTCTTTTTTCCCCGCACTCTTTCTCTCTCTCTCTCTCTCTCGAGTGACTCGAGTTTTGCTGCTTTGCGCGGAGAGCAACCGGCCGATTGAATTCCCACTGATTCGTGGTGGCGTCAAGCTGTAGTGCTTGAAATTACATCTGCTTATTTTTACACACCTATATTATAATAAATAATTATGTATTATTTATTATTACACTATATTATTATTCCTTTACTAACTATTGTTTCCACTTTTTGCACTATGATTTCATCAGCCGAGAGGAAAGCGCAACAAGAGAGGAAGGTTGAACTTTATCGAATTGCATTATCAATGAATGGTGGTTACGCGTATCACCGTGTGTTTGCTTTATTCGAAAGCGTTCGCTTCCGGGTCGGACTGGCCGTTCTCTCGAAGAGTAGTAGACAAACCAAATACAAGCTCGCACTTTATTCACAGACACAGTCGGAAGATTGTAAAGCTTCGTGAGAAGGTAGACATTCTATTCTATTCTCTCGTCAGACCGGTTCGAGTGACGATCGAGGCTTGCAACAATGTGACTATCGTGATCTTGCAAAATGGGACGAAGCGTGTTCGTTTTCCATTCACCGGGCGACGGCTGAGAGAGAACTTGACCCTGCATTTGCGAGGCAGACATCCTTCGCCCACGCGTTTTACGCCCGCACTTCCTCTCTCTCTCTCTCTCTCCCTCTCTTTCATCGTCGAGTGGCTCTCAATGCAAAGTTATTGCGACATCAGTCACTGACGACCAACAAAATTTTGTTACACCGAATTCCCTTCCACTTTACAGCTTTAATATCAAAAGCTCTCTCTCTCTCTCTCATCGAACGGAGTGCCGAGTACTTTTAACGCTATGAAATCATACTTCACACACTGTCAATATTGCAGCCGAGCAATTAAACTATCATTAGCTCGTTATCTCTATCAGATGTGCACGAGTGTTACATATAAAGTCGATCGTGGCCGAGCGGAGTCGTAAAAAAGTAACGGCGCGATGATACACGCGCGTTATCGGAGAACGTGTTAAAGATCGGTCGATGCAGTCATCCACAATGTAATACTTTAAAATTTTTATGGGTGTGAAAAATCAGTCGGTATTATACATCGGAGAATATGAGTGAATCATTCGCCATAGGGATGCAACTCCCATATGACAACAGCAGGTGTTTTTGATTAAAGTATTATGTCACAAGAGAAGATAACCCGGCGCTGATACTGTTGAGGACACAGGCAAAGGCGAATGCCAAGTGCATGCAATGACATGGGATGATAATGAATAACAATTCGAACAAGTGGCTAAATTGCTGTTAATGATGCGTCTCGCCACCTTTCGCCCAAGTTAATTATTCTTCACGATCAAATCGATAACCACCGATCATTGGAAATTCCTGGATTTTTTTTCAATATGATAGTTGTCTATTCTATTCAAGCCGTCTTTGCGTTGGTGTACTTTAGCTGTTAGAAATCCATTGTTAATTATCGGTGTTTGACGGCTTTCTCGCCAGCTGCGTGCATCGTTCGTATCCCACTCGAGACAAGAGAAATCAGGGGTCAAAGGTCGCGCGCAATGAATGAGTTCGCTCCCCAATGAAATTATCGCAGCATGGAAAACACCTACAGGGGGGAATCATCGGCACTGCTGGAGATCAATAATATCAGGATATTAAAATAGAAATGCTTAGTTAATTTACTTCGCTATTATCTGATTGGACGATTGCATCTTAATAGCTATTACTAGTAATAACGATAAAGAGCAATGTGTTGCTACACTGCCATGACGCCATTGTCATATTGTTAATTGATCACAAATATATTCAAGTTTCCACGTGCAGAAACTGATGCAATTATTACAGTACAGGATTGCGCAAGTTGTCATTATAGTATTGTCATCGCAATTCATTTGGGTTAATTGTCATCGAATTATGAAAATAATCATCGATCAGTTAGTTTCATATAAAATAAATAATAAAGAATCTCTGAAATTCTCAATGCTCGACCTTGCCGGCGTGTGTCACGATCATCGCCGCTTCAGTCACAAAGCACTGACAGCACTGTGAGAAAGAGATTTTAATCCTGCGTGCGAACTACGTCAATTTACACAGTGATTTACTCACTTGTTGGTACTTTTTCACCAGTTCCCGATGAATGGTACTATCGTAGGCTTATTATTTATTAATGACGATCTATACAAGATTCCTAGCAAGTAGGAAGACGAGACGCGAATGGTTGTAAGCGAAGAAATTCAATGAGAGCTGTGAAGACCGTGGCGAATGTTAAGGAACAATGTATCGGACTACGAGACTGCTCCCCAATGATGCTGGGCGTTTGGAATGTTACGCTATATTCGTTTCTTGAGCACGTGCTGGGCGGACACTTCCCCTCATCCTCCAACGGGTTCGATCTATAATTGGAGCAGTGCTTCGTCCACGCCTTTATCATACGTCCTGTCATGTTCGCCCAGTCTACCAAACAAGCGCGCCCGCTAGCCAAAAGTCACACACCTACCGGTGTACTGTCACACATAGTCGAGAAGTCAAGATAAAAAGACTTCCCGCGCTGCCAGAAACTCAATGACAGCCAAGGTTACTCGAGGCAGTCGCACATCTATGGGAAAGCCGTGTTGTAATCAATAATGAAAAATCGCAATCAGAATGCATTCAATTAATTAGTACGATATTTGATGCTCTTAATCATCGAGCGATTGCACCAACACTTGGTTGAAGGACAAATATCAGCACCGCTTTATGAACCTTTTCAATCTACAGATTATTATCCATTAAAGCAATTAATGCGAATGGTGCGAGTTCCTATTACAATATTGCGCAATTATAAATCGTGAAAGTAGCGTGGAAGGAATTAACTTTTAGATGAAAGACAGTAAACAAAGCTAATATAAGAAGTTGGTAATTAAAGTCAATTATAATGCGAGGAGAGTTAGTGGAAAGATTGTAGAAAGCCAGGCGATAATTAGTCGGACTTTCCTCCTGCATTCTAGATACTCTGCACTTTCCACGCGTTCATTGGTAGAATGCGTGTGTCCGTGGCATTCGCAAACTGATGAGTACTCATTGGGGATCATTAACGGCTCCAATCGAGCGAAGGAGCGGATTTCATCTGTCAATTAAGTCCGACAGGGTGACGCTCAAAAATAGCTCTTTGCGAATCTGTGAATTCTGGCAATAACAAGTCCACCCGCGTAAAGCGCTATTCCTAGGCGAACTCGACTTGACTCGGAGTTCTGTTTGCGAGTTGCCAATGCTCGGAGCGATGCACAGCAGCAACGTCACGCATCGCAGGACTTCGTTGAACAAGCGCCGCTCTGCTTTAAAGAGGATCGCGCGACGTAATTGCACTTTTACGCCGCTGCTTGCCATTACGCAAGAGCACTTCCACCGAGTTCTTTTCGCTCGAGCATTGTTCCACCGTAATAAGCCACATTGTGTGTAGCCACACATGCCCGCACTCAAACTATCTACTGTAAAACGATCCCAAGCATCCTTTACGAGATATCTATGCGACGATCAACACGTGTCTTTTATTATTTCATGCAACATACGCGCACATTAAATACGAACATTACTTAACCATGAAATACTGTAACAATGATATTACAATAACAACTTGTATAATGCTTTTTGTAACAAATCGCATAAAGCAAGGTTTTTACGAATTCAATGTGTCGCGCATATGAAATAAAACAGGTGTCTATAAAATGAGAGGCGATGAATGACGAAATTAATGATACGTCTGTGTAGTACACTTTTTACTTCACTGGAACAAACATCATCGAATCACAGCGGAGAGTTGTTATTTATAGAACGCGAATTTTGTTGTGGGTCTGGCTGGCGTTTCGGGTCACGCGTAAGTTCATTGTGCCTGGAGAGAGAATGAGTAAGAGAGAGGAGAGAGAGAGAAAGAGAGGGAGAGAATCGTGGCGGCATCACGAAAATAGCCGATGCCAGTGCAGAACCGAGGAAAGTGCGAGCGACGGTCGTCTGATCCAGACAGACACCCACGTGCCAATCGTGCACTTTGCACCGGCGGCTATCGAAAGAGTGAGTGACTCTCGCTGCAAACGACGCTCGAGATCAAAGACGTCTGACTTCGTAGAAGAGGCATTGCAAAGGAGAAACGCCACCCGGCACTCGAAGAAGCACGCGGCTGTTCGTTTCTATCCAACTCTTCCTTTGTAATCCTTCGAAGAATAGTACCTTCATTTCAATAACTAATCGTAAAGTCTAATAAATCATAACTTCAATCAACTCTTTGTAAGACTACGAATTATTAATCTGCAAATCTCCAAACATAGCAAGATCTAGAATTACAGGCGACATTCTATCGAGAACCATCACTGTTATTCCAACATTCGAAATATGCGAGGAACCGAACTGAGATTCCAATGTCGAGCAATGCATGGCGACGCTGGCATCAGAATACCGACGCTCTTCCAGAGTTCCAGCATGCCTGGGGAACGAGATGGCAAACGTACCTTGAGGTCATTTGCCGAGAGAGGAGTTCGGGATCGCTGGCAATCTCGAGTACAGGGCAGTTGAGGCGAAAGTGTCCGGCACAGGCTGCGGTAGAACGAGGAAAGAGCGAGCGAGCGAGCGAGTAGCCGATGGTATGCGGTGCAGGGCGAGCAGGTGCAGCAGCTGCTGCTTTATAAGTCGACGAGAGAGGGAGAACTCGAGGAACTCACGGTGTGGTACACATAGAGCAGCGTTCTGCTCGTGGGAGTCACATTTTACAGCGGGCACTTGTGCACAGAGGGGTGTTTACGGCCGGCGAACTCTCTCAGAGCGAAGCCGGTGCGCCTCGATTCTTCATAAAAGCACAGAACGAGCCGGCGATCAATTGTCAAAGTTCCAATACTAGTAATCACAATCGTTCGAAGAGCTTCTTTCAACGTTCGTTGTTCTCCGCGTATGCCGGGATTTACCGAGCGCAGAGTAGAATCTCCAAGTGCAAGTAGAATGAGTCTTATGTCGTCTTATGGTGATCTCGAAACTGCTGTGGTGTAGCTCAGCGCTTGCAGGAATGTGGCTGGCAGCCTGCAACCGCCTGGCGAGCTATCCACATCCAGCAGTGTTCTATGGGGCGAGCGGAGAGTAGCGAGTCGGGCAAAGAAACGTGTATAGGTGCGAGACGGATAGGACGAGCGCGCGTGTAAGCGGCGAGAAGCAGACACCGCGCGTTTGTTCGCCTTCTCTGACGGTCGCGTCGAATCTGGGCCAGCAGTGGCGCGACGATGGAAATAGCACAGCGCCGAGACGGCTTTCGCCCTCCACTCTTTCAGTCGCCGCCGACGCTCTCCTACTCTCCTACTCTCACACACACTCACTCTCTCTTCTCTCTCTTCCTCTTTTCATCGGGTTCTCCCGCTCCATCTGACTCTCTCTTACCGATCCACTTACTCGTCCTGTCTTCCTCTCTCTCCCAGTAAAACCCTTCTCTTCGGAGTACGCGCATCGCCCCTACCTTCGTTGAGCGTCGGTGACGCTCCCGCCGTCTCTCTGACGACTCCACCAATCGCCGAGCGACGCTCCTGACGTCACAGAGCCACGCAGCGATAGTTCGAATTACGAGCGCGAATCGGAGCAAGTGGCTCTCTGCGCGCGCTCCTATGCGTGAAATTACACCTACTGTAAATAATGCCCCGACAAATGCGATACATACGCGCCTATGTCTCGACGATGATCCGATTGACGCTTGACGCTGACACTTGCGTCGTGTGTGACGGAGAGTCATGCGACTGGGAATTACCGAGTAATGCGAACAGATATACTTGGCAAATCAGCACGAGCTCGCCAATCGTCTGTCGATTTTCAAGTCGATTCTTTAAATATTTCATTCGCCTCTGCACTATTCCTGAGATTCCTCGAATTCAAGAATGAATTTGCTCACGCAACAGCCCGGAAGCTTGAGGAAGAAATATGACTGGGCGTGGGCGCATACTCTGATGAGCTTCGATTGGCAGATGTGGATATAGTAGTGGTAATATCGATAGTTTGTTGTAGAATAAAAGAGATTATGTATAAGTAAAATTGTATTTGATTTCTCATTGATTTCAATCATTCAAATACTTCATTTTACTTTACACTTTTTTAGATCTGTTATATTAGTAGTGAATTCTAGTTCGACTAATTGGAAGTCCATAAATTATTCCACTCATTCGCTTACCAATCTTAATGAACATGTTAATGCAAGATCGCCAGTGAATAATACATCACACGCGATATCAGGCGTTCGTCGCTCTTCGTGCAGGATAACATCGTGTTAAAGCAACGTGTTGAGTATTGCGTGAGGTTCGTTGTTGACGATGATCGTGAAATTGCGGAAATGCCTTTCACAATGATGCTCGGCGGGAGAGCGTAGTGATAAGAGTAATAACAATCGAGAATGATCGGTGTCGATGTCGAAGGAAGTTTAAAAAGGAAAAGATGAGGAGAGAAGAACTTTAGGAGGTTGAACATATCGGAGCTCATGACTAGCGGGAAATTCACATGTGTGCTCTAAAAATATTTCGTAAGCGGGCGCGCTCGATGCGCGGCTCTCTATTTTTGTGCGGTGAAAACGAGACAGGAAAGTGGCGTTCCCTCGCAAATTCGCAATAAAAATTATCTCCGCGTATCGTCGAGCAAATATCGAGCCGGTCGATGCTGGGTTTCGATGGTGGGAAGTAGAATTTTATGGGTAAATTGGAAAATTCGTGAGGAAAGGTGATTAAATAAATGAGTAAGAACAATACCAGTGATGTCAGGAGGACATCATGAGCCGTTGTGACTCCATTGCTGCCCAGATTTGAAACACTCCGTTCACAATTCTCACTGATGTTACACCGGACATGCGTCTTGTCGAATGGCACAACGTAAAACCAACTCAACCAAGTCACAGACTTGTTAAAACAAAAGGAATTTCGATGATTAACAGAAAGAGTGAAAGTTGTTGAGAATGGAACAAAGCGAACTCCGGTGATCCCGTAATTTACGGGTCTACTGCTTTCGATCGACTGCCACCGCCTAATCAACGGACTTCGATACGAACCTCTTATCTTTTCGACAGTTCGAGGTACATGTACTCCTTTCTGGATACAATACCACCAAACGCCTCCCAACTCGATCCCGATTGATTTCTAGATCTACCGACGACATCTCTCTCTCTCTCTCTCTCTCTCTTACATTTGAACCTTCGTTAAACATCACACCTTCGCGAATTCATTAATCAAAATAATACAATCTAGTATTTCATCAAAAAAATACAAATTAAAAATAGAACTATTAACAACTTAATTACGCATTTCCTTGTCAGTTTCTTATTTCCCATGAGCCACTCAAGTTCCAGTAAGACTATGACAGAGGCAACAAGAATTCACCGGTAGAGGATTATGCAAAATAGTTCCTCGCAGATAAAATATATGCAAAATATCGGTGGCCGAAGGAGACCAGACGTTCGGGCGACTATACAGAAATTCCGGATGATAAACAGAAACTTCGATTTTCGTCGATGATGCGAATCTAGGGCTCACCGTGCGTTTATCCGCGCACAGAGAGACACGCACACATACGCATTCGGTCTTAAGCATCGGAGCACGTAACTACACGATTATCTATCTCGCGGAGAGCTGTCCGATAAGTCGGGATCCGATAAACAAATTGCTTGTATCGAGATCACGAAATGACCGATGGTACAAGCCATCATCAAAGACACATCGGAGAGCTTACGTCACATTGTCCAGGGGATTTGGCGAAGAAGTACGACAAGAGACACCGCAGAGTCTCGTCTTACAAGAGACTAGCGGCGAGAGAGAAGAGAGACCCAGTTTCAAGCAGATATATTCCTGATATCGTCTCGTTTCGTATTTCAATCGGCAATGGAAGAACACCGACACTCTTCGTCTCTTCGTCTCTTCTAGCCTTATATTTACATGCTCGGACAGCGAGAGTGTGCCAATTCTCAAGGATCTTCCTAGCTGCTAGAAGAATGTCGAATTCTGCAATCTCCCACCTGCTAGCTTGTTCGACTAGACGACCAACGAGAAACTGCCGAAGAAGATCGACTAAACGACAACACTGCTGGCTTCGGTAATATGCCAGGTTATAAATGCGGATAGCCGCTGTCCTCGAATAGATTCCAGGGGACGGTTTTAGCGACGGGCGCGATCGATCGCGCCCGCGATTGCCACCAGAGGCCTGTTTACACACTCCGAAAGCGTAGTAAACTTGTTGATTATTGCACGCCACCTTGTAACAGTGAGACGATTTCGGGAGAGGAAAGTGTCATATTGCAATAACAGGATGAAAACAAGACGACAGAGTTGATCCGCGAGCGACAAAACGATGAATGACTATCAACATTGGAGGCCAGAATCCTGTAAGGAAGGTCAGGGTCGTCTTATTCATGGAACAGTCTGCGCGTCGTCCGCCGCCATGCATGCTCGTGCGTGCTCGATAATTGAAAATTGCGGCGAACTCAAGCGGAAAGAAAGTCCATTGTTTACGTGGGCATCTTCGGCGAACGTTGGTTGGCCGATCTCCTCTTATATACTTAAATTGCCGACAATGAACGTTCTATTATTACACGAGCCGTTCGTCGTAGAACGTGCGTTTGGCATGTGGGTGCGCCCGTCGCTCATTCGCAAAGGCCGAGACCTTGAGAAGAAGACTTTCGCGAGGACTTCGCGCGCGCCTTCGGAACTCCGTCGCTCTTGCATCGAGTTTCCATCGAGCGTGTGACACTTCCAATTCAATTACGTGTCGACGGAGTTATGACTGATGGCACGTAACACTGTTTTTCAATGGAATCTCATGAATCAACTTGAGCAGTCTCAGGTAAACACTGGCTTCGGGATGAGGAGAAAAGAGTAACGAAGAGAAAAAGAGAGAACGTGAGAGAGAGAAGAGATCGAGAGAGTACACAAAGTTACACGCAGTTTCATAATAGCTAGGAACATGTCGGCCAAGGTGGAATTACGGGGAGTGTGTTGATTTAGAGATCGATTTACCGGACCACTCTGGATTACCGTAAATGGGAGAAGCACGCTAGGTAGAATGACGTGGATGTCTGGCCGCTTGGAAACACCGTTTTCCCGCACGCGATCAGTGATATTCGCCTTGAAGAAACCAGCGGCGATTAGCGTAATTGATGTGCGATGTATCGGCAATCACTGCTGAGAAAAAAGAGACGCTAGTGCTCGTTTCTCTCTTAGCAGTACGATAAATAATTTGTACTAGAGATGCGTGCGTGGCGAGCGCACGACAACGGCCGAGATTCGAAACGGTCATGGGATTTCGGAAGAATGACACTGTTCGACCAACCAAACAAGCCATCTACTGGGATCGGCATCAATCTACTGAGAGACAAAGCCAAGCGGACTTCCAAACCGACCGGGCTTGGCAACGACGAGATTATTTCAACAAGTGCATATCGTGACAAAAGGCGCCGGGTGGCGGCGGTTCGAGTGTTCCCCACCGCATATAGCCGGCTATATGCTTGCCACGGCAATCGATAGCAGTGAGAAATCGTCGATATTCGAGTATTAGCCGACATAAATTTTCCAGCCGAGTGCCAAGTCTATTTCGGGACAATTAGCGAGAAGTTGATTAAATCGCTGGAAAAATACTACCTATTGAAAATTGCGGAATCACTTGGTTCGCAGTCGGAGTCACCGAGAATTGATTCCCTCCGAGTTACGCCGAGGCCAATGAAGTATCAATACAGGGTTCGTGAACAGCCTTCACGTGATGCGTTTCAAATTCAAACGACCCTGTTCGATCCTCCGATAAATTCGCTTCCAAGTCTCGATATGCTCGTTCGCGCGCGAATAAACTTTGCCACACGTGGTTTCTCGATGGACGTCGTGCCTCGTAAATCACGCGTGTTACTCGGATCAGTGACGCAGCAGGCACATAAGACAAGCGAAAGATACAATAAAGCAGAATAACCTCGACAATGAATAAATAAAACAGGGGGCATAAAACAAAGGACAGAATACGAAATTCGTAGCGTGAAGAATTCAATTTTCGTTGGGAAGCATGCTTTTTCAATCGCTCGGCGGCGCATGGAAATTGCCGGTTTCCGCCCCGAATAATGAAGCCGGTTGCGTTGGAATTGCTGGCTATTTTCAGCGCGATCCCCCAGCAATCGTGGATCCTGTTTCACTGTGAATCCTGGCTGGTTTGGTCGGAATGCGCGGCAACAGGACTTAACGAGTTTCTAAGAGTAAACTTGAACCATTCGCAACATTTCTGACCGATATCGTATGGTGCTTCTGAGAGGCACACATTTATGTGCTTAGATAGGTAGACGCGTCGCTCGTTAGGAAGCCAGGTGGGGACGGGTTTGGTGCGGCGGGAGGCGCCCATGAGTCACGATAAGTTAACACGATAGAGCTGCAACCGGGTGACCCCTTTAAGATTGCACCCGATTGCAGTGGATTGCATAAGGTTGCACATCCACACCTTCACCATATACACGTTTCTCCATTGCGCAGGCTCGCTTATATTATCGCCACCCGGTATAAGCTTCTTAGAAGGCAGCTATTTTACTAGATTCGCAGATACCAGGTTTCCGGTGGTAAACTTCAATTGCTAGATATGACACCCTTCCTGTAATAACGACGCAACACCTTCGTTGTCAGGGTTTTTGCTATCAAGGTTAATGAATCTAGGTGACATACACATACACATACACAGGTGGATTTACTTGGCCCGAGCAAGCCAGCGATCTGTGACGGCCAAAGCTGGCTATCGGAAATGTATAAATAGTTCTTTTGTAAAGGGAGAGAAGACCCTGCAACACGTAATTAACGCTCGCCCTCCACCTGGACCGTGAATCCTGCCAACCAGAAACTTCACCTGCACACACGTGGAACTACTACTCGTGGCCCTCGAATCTCCTCGGGCAACTCGATATCTCTAGCGGAATTCAATATTCCGCCCTTCAATCTCGCGTTCCACTTCCAGCTAGTTTCAGCGAATAGACAATGAGGGAAATTAACGTCGTTTGCACAGCGCTGCGGCATCTCTCTCTCTCTCGGATAAAAGCGATAGTTCTGATCACGTTCCAATCGTTGAAGAATTGTTGTTGGGAACAAAGTGGAGCGAGAAGAACAGATTGATTCGGTGAGTTTGAATTATGAGATTTGCATTTTCATTTCGTGCATTCCATCAGAGAGAAAAAAGGAAAGTTCGAGAGATAGTATGGTTTGGGGTGCGCGTGGGTGGTGCGATGACGCCAGCGAGTGACGTCACTGTTGGAACGGAGACGTCACAGAGGGTGGTTGGGTGGTACGTTCACCCCCGATCGAGTCTCGACGAGTTGGTGGGGGAGTTCTCTGAATCTACTATCTACTACGTTCGTGGAAATATCAGCCGCCCCCACACTGTTCCTCTCATCTAACTCTCGGAGAATCCCACGTCTCTTCTCCGTTAGTTTCCCTTCGGGCTAAATGGACGAGGCCTTCAAACGAGTCGTTCGTGCCATCCATCATTAGGCTTCGCTCGAGAGAAGAGTGTAATTATTTTGCCTCTTGGTTCGACACTGGCTTCAGCGGCTATTACTCTTTCCTCTGTGCTCCTCTAATGAACTAGGAAGCTCAGGAAGCTTGTGTTGTAATGACTCCAAGGTAATTGCTTGCAGGCAGAAACTCATCCGCCTTTTAAAAAGACTAACCGAGGATATCTCGAGTAGAAAGTGGTGAGAGATTCTGGTGGACTTCTTCTAGCGAGGACGATATTGAATAGAAGAGCGTGTCTGATCGGGCACGTGTATCGGGCATTGTGGCGAAGGGTGGTGGACACGTCGGTGGCGAAGAGTGTCTCAGGTATGGCATAAAATCGATGTGGCAAGTGGGTCAGTGGGTTACTCGGCGATAAGAGGCTACCTCGAGCGAAGGATCACGGCCGATAGTTGCTTCTACCACCCCATTGTGCACGAAGGACACGGAAAAACCACTGGCAGAATGCAGTCGCTCGCACCGCTACCGAAGAGAGAACAAACGGCAACATCGGAATACCTATGCAGAGGGTTGCACCGCCGCCGCCGGTGGAAGATTAATTGCGCGGGGATTAAAAGTCAACGTAGAGCACCGTGAAAGAGCAGCCCGGGGAGGGGTTGCTTGCCTTGCCTTGCCAAGGCGGGGGTGAGAGAGAAAGCCAGGGCGGAAGGTAGCTCGAAGGCAACAAAAGCTACATACACATCGCGCACGAACCGTAAGAATTTAATAAAGTTCGCAGCCTTGACTCGCATTCGCTCGATAATTCAAACGAAACCGAACACCGCCTTTCTATCCAAGTGAACGAAATATACATATATACTTGAATCATCGGTCGTCGAGACACGATTGTTAATGATGATGATACCTGTTTTATATAGAAGCTTGGATAAAGCGAAGTAGAGCAGACGCGTCGCGTCGCAGCGCGGAGCGGCACCAAGGCAAAAGGAGAACCAGTTTGACTGGTGGTATTGTGCCGAAATTCTGGCCACCCCATGTTGCAGGGGCGATGGGCACACCATAGATATAGATATAGAACCCGCATGGGGATATCCCCCTTAGCAATCGAACTGGCTAGAGGAGGGAGTCCGACGACATTGGCGATCGTTAACCAAGGTCAGTGACACCGGTAGTCGTCCACCCGTCGTCTGGCGTCGGATATCTTTTTCATAGATCCTGCACCGGTCCTCCTAGCATTCACATTGGGAACCGACGCAGACGACCACGCAGACGTCCACGCCCCAGGTAAAAAATAGTCGGTCGACCCCTAAGTTGCGATGAAACACGACGTCCACGGTCACCGTGCCGACCGTTTTGCTTCGGCGAGCGTCGCATCAGTCGCAATCTCGAGGTTACAGGCGCAGAAAGAGCAAAGTAGTCCGATAAATCTTGGCAATGTTCGACGCTCTCCTCGCCACAGCCTACGCTCTAGCCACTTCTCCTCGACCAGACACTTTTTTCTATACAGATTCTTTCACAACAGCTTAACATATGCTTTTATATTAATCCCATCTGATTTATTCGTTTTTTCTGGGTTTCCCTGCCTTCCTGTATGTTTCTAGGTTTGAAATTTGAGGGAGAATGTTTTCTTGCGGCAAGGAAGAAGTGATATAAATTCCAGAGCTCTAGCTCAAAATTCATTTTTTCGCAAATTTTTTAAGGTGTACCCCTTCAAAAATTTTCGATTTTTCGAAGGTTCTCGGACTTTGACGAACGCTTGATAAATCGATTGTTTGAGTATCAAAACGGATAGAAAACATGAAACCAGTGGCAGAAATGCCGGAATTGTGCCGAAAACATATGGAAAACCGATCCTGAATAATTAAGTTTTATGGTTTTTCCCATGTTTTCCATTCTTCCCGACATTTTCCGGGGCTATAATTTGGTGGAGAATGTTTTCTTGCATCAAGGAAGAAGTGACATAAATTCCATAGCCCTAGCTCAAAATTCATTTTTTCGCAAATTTTTTAAGGCATACCCCTTCAAAAATTTTCGATTTTTCGAAGGTTCTCGGACTTTGACGAACGCTTGATAAATCGATTGTTTGAGTATCAAAACGGATAGAAAACATGAATCCAGTGGCAGAAATGCCGGAATTGTACCGAAAACACATGGAAACAGCTTCCTGAAAAATCAACTTTATCTGATTCCGACGGTTTTTCCCATGTTTTCCAACCTTCCCGACATTTTCTGGGGCTGAAATTTGGTAGGGAATGTTTTTTTGCATCAAGGAAGAAGTGATATAAATTCCAGAGCCCTAGCTCAAAATTCATTTTTTCGCAAATTTTTTAAGGCATACCCCTTCAAAAATTTTCGATTTTTCGAAGGTTCTCGGACTTTAACGAACGCTTGATAAATCGATTGTTTGAGTATCAAAACGGATAGAAAACATGAAACCAGTGGCAGAAATGCCGGAATTGTGCCGAAAACATATGGAAAACTGATCCTGAATAATTAAGTTCCGTGGGTTTTCCCATGTTTTCCATACTTCCCGACTATTTCCGGGACTGTAATTTGAGATAGAATCTCATTTTGAATAAAGGAGTAAGTGATTAAAAAATCAGAGTCCTAGTTAAGAAGAATTTGAGCCTTCGAGGGACGGAAACGAGAGCTTAACCGGGTTATTGCACTTTCGCTCGATAATAACTTATGCCTGGAAAGAGGTATGCTGCAGAGAACAGTAGAATTGATTATCCAGCAAAAAGTTGCGTGAGACGCCGTCTTGTCTGGACTACTTATGTACCATGGAATCGAGATATTCTCACGGAATGTAAACTACTAAAACGAAGAAAAATATGTACAGGTCGATAAATAATAGTGGGAAACAGTAGTGGAATGGTACGATTCGAGCGTCTGAGAGTGGTTGGTGTCATTCGCCCCATTGAAGTTCGTCTGGGCGGGCGAATAAAGGTATCATTAAAGGCGAGGTTAGCATCGAGCGGGTCTGCCCTACCACTGGTCGGAAGCAAGAGGGGAAGAAGGGTCGCCGAACGGATCCAGTCGTCTGCGAGACCAGTTAAAAATAAGAAACCTGCTCAACAGGTTTCGAAATCTATGGCGGAAATTTTACGATATCTTGCTCTAAAGCAGGTACAACGTGCACCGGATGGAACGAGCTTCATCCGGCCTTGCGTGATGAGGCTATCACTGATTTCCAACGCGTCCCTCCTCTCCGCCCTAACACTAATTAATCATTAACACTGGCGAACCACAGATTTTGTTTCACTTTGACCTACGCCTGGTAATGAAATTATCGTATTAACGGTGGATCATCAATTTCCATCAAAGAGCCACTCGTATACAATGAGTCTGCTGCGGCTAATTTTGGGGGGAAAACGAATCGGTTTGTGAAAACTGCTAATTAAGGGTGATGCACTAAAGAAGTATGTGATTAAAGAGTGAAGCTTCTTTTGAAAAGTGGTGACAATGAATGAAACTTCCTCCTCGATCTTGGCTACCGTTCTGCCGCTTTATTCTCGCGGCGTGCTCGCACAATCGAGACAGTTTCTCCATTCAGCGCACACATACACACACCAACCAGTGTACACACTAGTTCCACTGCCGACTCTTTTGTCTCTCGTGCTCCACCTGCCCCCTTTTCATAACTCCGCTCTCTCGCCGAGTGGTAATCAGGCCGATCTGCGAAACACCTCTCTGTCTATGTCTTACAGGGTAAAAATCGGCGAGAAATCCACCGGGAAGAATCAATTGCGAGTGGTCGAGGTGATTTACTCGAGTGCAACGATTAATCGAAATAGTCTATCTGAATAGAAGTGTCTTTGTATTTGTTACTCTCAACCTGTTGAGCCTAAGATAGTAAAAGATATATATATGCGTGTGTGGGAAGCGTAGGTTTTCGATCGAGTGGATGAAAAATAAATTTCCACTCTGCTCTGAAAGAGCGAGCGAAGCTGGTAGCTGGCTTTTTAAGCAGGATACACATAGCGAGAAAAAAAAACACGTTTTGCCTGCACGGCGGCCTGTGATCGTCAAAGCTATCGAAAATGTCAGACTGTTTGAAAACCTTCGTGCACCGAGTGGCCCTTCACGTGCGATTGTCTGGGCTCCGCTTCGTTCACCTCTGCATTAATATTCATAACTACCGACGAACCGGAGTGCCTCAATCTGTGCGAATACCTTGCGAAAAGCGTGATCCTTTTACAGATGGAAAATCAATTGTAATCCAATCGACAATAATAAAATAAAATCTTCGAATTCTCATCGTTCATTATTACATTATAAATAAATCTGAATGGAAGAAGATAATGAAGTAAAGCTCGAGTGAAAATCGAAGAGTCTTCTTTCAAGACGCAGAAGCAAGTACACTCTTGGTACAGATGATTATCGGTCCACCGATAACTTTTGCGCCGAGTGTCAATTTGTGCGGCGCACACACATGCACACCAGCTGCTCTGTCGGCGCGCAACAGATGTTCGTCGAAACATACATAGCGAGCCACTTTAAAAAGCGATGGTAGACTCGTGTGGCCTACGTGCACACTTGAAGAGTGCCCACGCCTACCAGACGCGTTTTTAAATGCCACCTTTATTGATCGCTTCTCCTCGGGACACAGCGGCTTCGCAGGAGAGCACACCCCGGTGTACCACGGACTTCGTCAAGGATACTCGATATAAAAAAAACAACTCCTCAAGTTTATAACTTTCTTCAATCACGAACTTCATAAGATTAAAATATATAAATTTCGACTTGACATTATTTATCAATAAAAGATCAAATCGATTAACTCTGAAGATACTCGAATCGAAAATTCTTATGTAATTCCTGACTGGAAACACGAAGGTCTAGGACGTCGATGTTATTCGTTGCCAGAGTGAATCCAGCCAGAAAGAATCCCTGTCTTGTCTCCCAGGCAGATAATAGCCGAGAGTGAGAGAGGCAGGAAGAAAAAGAAGGGGTGGAAGGAAGAGGCGCGTGCGAGTGTGGTCGCGGCGGGAAAGCGTGGATCGATCCTTATTTTTTTGCGACTCCGTCTGGATCGTCGAGTCATCGAGGGTAGGACACCTCGGATGGGCTAGAACGTGGTCACTGACCTTAACACTCCTTCTGTCCTTCTCTTGTCTCGACAAGCACGCACACACGCGCACATGGAAGAGTCCTATGGACCGTATTGTGGCCTTCCTTATCGCGTGTCTTCTCGCCGAGTGTGCCGGTACAATACACCGCGTTCTCGAATGACGAAAACAAAGCCGCCCGCCAATGAAACATCATCCGTGTCCGATTATGTCTACGGCGCGCGCGCTCGCGCCCCCGGTGGTCCGCCATGCAAGAATAATCCTTGTTTACCATTCTAACTACGAATTATTTGGACTGCCGCGTACAGCAGAGACAGAGGTGGAAAGGCGAGAGCGCACACGCATCGCCGACTAAACACTCTTGTTCCACCAACCCGACGAGAACAAGATATGTATTTGTAGACGAGGTTTACAAGGCAGTAATACGAGACCCGATGCCGATGGTAAGATCGAAGTGGACGAGCGGTGGCTAAGTATTAAATAAACAGACATTCATTCACATTGTTGCTCTTCCTCGCACACTATCTTAATACCAGCTGTAGAGCCACCGAGTTACCTCTTGGAATAAAATCTAGCCGAGTCGACATAGCCTAGCAAGAAACCTCAAAAGAGAAGCATCAAGGCAGCTTTTAGTAAAAACTGCCATTGAAAACTTGGAGAAAAGTAGAACGACTTGAGTTGTTGTCTTCTTTCCTCTGTTTTGTCTTTGTTTAAAAGTTGAACCTTGTCTGGGATTGGTTGTATCAGGTCTCCAGTGAATTCTAGTGATACCCTGATGTTAGGAATGTCAAATGGAGAAGGAAAAAGGAGACGAACATATCCTGGTATATCCGATTGTCTTAACGGAGTCATATGAACCCGTCATTCCAGGTGAACGACTTAATCCCTACGAGTCCTGCGGGGAACTGTTATCGTGACGAGGATGTCTCGAGTGCGACACAATGTTACATAAATTGATTCGACGGCTACGCCGGTGGTCCGGGCTACACTCGAGAACACCGCCGGATCACTTTACAGGTGCACTCGAGTTGCGCCTGCAAGTGCAACGAACTTCCGCTCGAAAGTCAAACGGATAGAAATGTTCCGAATTCTTTGCTAGCTTTTTGATCTTGCCCTTCGCATTTACTATCATCGTCGCATCCTCGTCATGAAAAGCAGCACGATCAAGTAAACGAGACTTTAAAGTTCGCCTATCCCTCTTTCACGAAAACCTACCCCAACCGGAGGAGTTCAAGTGCCACGCGCTCGTAGTACGTGCAGAGCGTAGGTTGGTATCTCTCGTGAAGCGGAAGTACTCGGATGCAAACGTGCGGTATTCGCGAAAGCACGCACGACTCGATGACAGAAGAACGCCTTTGTGTGCTGGGGAACAAGGAGAGAATGGAAGAGGGTGGCAGAAGGGTGAAGAACCGAGGGAGTGCTCGAAATGCAACGCGATGCTTTTGCGATCTTCAAAGCTTCGAAAAGCTGTGTGAAAAATTCCCCGGACACACTTAAAGCTATTTCAGGAGAAAAATCTTGCAAGCAGTAGTAAGGCAATCGATATTCCTGCAATTCCGACATGACACTGTGCGTGTACGATACGTAAATAACAAGGTGGTAACAAGATGCGAGGGAAGCCAGCCAATAGACGACGCGCGATCTATCGAGATTTACTTCTGACAGGGTTGCTTCTCCTAGGTAATCTTCCGCTTTTTTGCTCCGTCAGTCATCGTCGACGTCGTCGGTGCATCGGATAATTCAAGGAGGCCTCCGTGGCAGACAATACGTGTGCCGGGCGGGTAATGCTACACCTTCATCTAGTGACGCAAGTGCGGTCACGCCACCGAGGTGCCAGCGCGGCGAAACGCGAGATTCGCTATAGATATATATGCCCTAGCTGAAATTCTATTTCCAGTCATTAGAAATCGTTCACAGACTCCAAACGATCTCCTTTTATTATACGATACCTAACTCCTTTCTTTCATTCCTCGTATAATTTAAAAGTCGATCCAACATGCACAATCCGACAGGAAGCTCCTCGGAGAGCGCATGACTCATATGATTCATATTCGCTAGTATACGTGTATGCGTCAAACAGGACACGAAAGTATGATTGGATTTTCGGACTTTACTAATTGGTGCGGGCGACCCAATGCTGCAAAACAGCCAGTGAACAAACAACTGCTTAATGACGTAAGACTTTGGATGACTGTCGTGGAAATCCAATTGATTTGTCCGGCGGTAGGTGCTTCGTTTCGTAACAGGGAGAATTTCGATATTCGAGAAGTTAAGAGTTGCTCGACGTTTCGACGATAGAAATAAAAAGGGTTTCGTCCGAAGATGAGGATGCTGCGGCCTGGGCGTTGGGTGTCAGGGTACCCGCGTCAGCAGAGTGTGCGGCATATTACTCACGACCGGTCTCGACGAGATAGCGAATGTAACTTAAGTCTCACACGTGGCGCCTGGTACAAAGGAAATGCGCCTGGAAGGCTAATCTTTCAGGAGATGGTTCGTAGAACTGGACGGGGATGCGATCTCCTGTCTGGGGAAAGACGAGAGCAAGCGGCAAAAGATAAGTCTTCTACTTTCTCACTTTTTGAATGCATGCGCGCACCCTGTCACTTTTCGAAACTGTCCATTGGGAGTGCGACACATTCCCGAGAGTCCTGACTTCCGAGATTTTCTACGGACAATTGTCCCGTGCGGATCCTCTAGTCAATGGGATTCTGGAAGGACGCGCCACGAAGAATACAGAAGAGACGTACACTCGGAGGAAAAGCACCCTTGACAAGATAGGTTCAATTTGAGATCAGACATGTCTCAACCACAGAACAGATTTGAGACTGTCGTCCGAATCAATAACTACGAGCCAATCGTCTGGCACTTTTCAGAATTAATCCGCATTGCGGACAGTTGACTTCTCAGCGCCTTGACAATAACACTTGGAAGAGATCTTGCTCTATAAAAGAAAAGATGCTAGATTTACCAGGAATCCCGGTTAATGGAGCGCGTCAGGTCGAGCATTTATCCGACAGCCGCTCTCTCGCTCTCTCTCTCTCCCAGCTTCCTGTCCCGAGCGTTCACCGTTACGTAATGAAATGCAATTTACATAACAGGAAACGGTAAACCAGCGTCCGATCGGATGAATTGTGGGCGTCGTTACGATACCATCGTGTTGACCCCGCCTCGTACGAAATTGATCGATACCAGCGAGAGTAAACTTCCAGGAGTCCTGGCGAATCAATTAATTCGCTGGTTGCATCGGCCAATCAATGATACATATTACTACGAGTGCCACAACGCGTTCATCTATGTAATCTGCAAGCAGATGAATGCTTAATGCTCGCCGTATTATTTTCCATTAGCGCGCCTTAGACACACACACGAGCGCGCGCGCGCGTGTGAATTTCCCTCGACGAGGACTTAATATGTTCCCCGGTACGACTAACCCACCACTAATGAGCTCGAAGGTGGACCAAGGTCGATTAATACCAACCAGTCAGGTGAGTCAGGTGATCACCAACAGACAACATTACTGGTTCACTCGATCTTTAGAATGAATGAAGAAAAAGTGGGAAGCCAATAAAATTCTAAGCGAATGCAACAAGATCTAACAGGTGCCTGAAAGTTCGCACTTGAGCTCGTATGGATCGGAATGCAATATTGCGCGTGTGCGTGCAACATGTCGAATGCGAGAAAGGTCGCTGGTTAGTGCCACTCTAGAGTTACTCTAGAGCATAACAATGAGATAGCAAGAAAGAGAGAGAGAGAGGGGTTCGAAAGGAAGGGGAAAAGACAGAAGAGGAGTACAAAGGGGGAAAAGCTTCGGAAAGCACAGTTCAAATTCGCAACTCACAAGCGGAGGTCATTCGGCTTCGAGTTCTCTGTTTGCACTGTGTGTGCCGCTGAAATACAACGGGTGCGATAAATCCACGGGCACCAAGACAGAAGACAGAAGTGGGTCGGGAAGTTTGAAATACGACTAGGACACGCGGGAAAATCCTTGAGAGGAGTCATGATTTTTCCCGGACCCTTTCCCTCTCTCTCGGAAGAGAGATAAAAGGATGAGAGAGATGATAGCAGAAGCAAAGTACTGTTTTCAATAGAGACGAGCGTTGTAACGCGCGTCCGATGTAAACCGGACGAAAGGCATTGGCGTTACAGGTACGCTTGCCGGCGAGTGACGGGCCCGCCATGTATCGTCAACAAAGAACAATGGCCGGAGATGAGGGACAAAGGGAGCGTTTAGAAAACACTCGCCGAACACAATCGACTGAATGCCGATCGATCGGACTATGCGCGCCACCGACGGCCCACCGTCACTTCGTTTACCCATTCCGAACATCACAGGATTGCCCCGGACGAAAAGTTTCTCGAACCAAGCGATGTCTCGTCTCGCCTCTATCGTTCTAATGATTGTCCTGACACTTTCAGGCAAATCTCTACCAACTTTCACCACTCTAATTCTCATTCCAGTATTCTTGAATCTACTTATCAAACTTTAGATGGAAATAAAATTGAAAGCCCTTGAAATGTGCATAAAAATCACATGATAGGTGTACTCGTAAAAATAAATGATTCACAGTCTATTGTGAGAATCTTCAATTCGTCCTTTTTCTAGACTAAACGCCTATATTTCTGAGGGTAAGGTCAGAGACGGATAATAGAGGACGATTAAGTTATCGAGGATAATCTGGCACTCTCTCGCTCTTTGTATGCTGAAATACGACTAGCGGGAGTAACAGTGGCAGAGGTGTAACCCGAGGTGTCCCCGGGGTGGATGCGCACATGGACGTGTAAAGCGAGCCGCTAAAGAGATAACAAGATTTCTATCCAGGAAAATCATGCTCTCTGTCACTGGAGAAGAGCCTCGGTAATTCTACGAACTCTGCCTGCCGCCACTGTCCAGCGGGAATCCACGTGTGCGGCATCGAGTTTCGCGGCGCATTTCACTTTTGCCATTTTCTCGAGTGCTTCTCTCTGCTTGCCCCCTCTCGCCGGGGAGCGGAAACAGTAACAAGCTAGATAGTCTCGTGTCCAACGTCTAGCCAGTGAAAGAACAGACTTTGATCAAACTTTCGGATGGCCAGCATGACTTGAAGCGTACTTTTATTACGCGCTCGGGTTATTAAAGTGGCCCTGGTAATCCGGTTCGTTTGATCCGGCGCAATCCACTTCAAAGGAAATTCACTCGGCCCGTGTCATTCCTCGGCGAAAGCAGTGATCCCTATTTCGAGAAACTGCCCCCCCCCCCCTCCTCCCCCTTTTTCACTACCGGGGAGGCAGTCGCAAGGGATAGAACGTAAGTCGACATGAAAATCCTGCTGGCCCTGAAGTAAATCCTGAGAGCTTCTAAGCTCGACTAACATGTTACTCTGTAGTTCTGTATATAGTCAATATGATTTACAATCCTTGGCGAAGAGCGTAATACGAAATGCTGATGTGGCGGGCTCGTAAATCATAGGATTGCTTTTTAACTTCGTCTAGGGAGAATACTCTAATCATCGGGAGTGATTGTCGCTCACGTGGCAAGTGTGGGCGGTTTACGATCTCGCATTTGGCTGCTTGCTGCTGAGAGCTACTATAGAAGTGCTGCAATTCCTCTTCCGTCTGCTCCGAAGACTCTTACCGTGACCGGAACTGATGCTTCCATGGGAAAGTAACAGAGTGTGCGCTTTTCACGTGAACGGCTTATTCTCAGTGGGATAAAGTGGCTCTCGAATTGTTGGAATGCAATTCCCAGTATGACCTTTTCTCCGTTCTGTTCACTCTGACGTGGGAGACGCGTCGAACGCGCCAAATGTTTCTCTGTGAAGAAGTTGCGATGGGAAATCTGCAGGAGTCGATGGAACTAATCTCGAAAGTAAACATTGGCAATTAGCGAAGCTCGCGTAATGGCGAATGCACGTGTTGCGTAATTCTACGGTGCAATTAGGTTCTTGTTACAGAAGCACTCCGTTCGGTAAAAGGCTATCTTCCACTGAGCCATTTGTTTAACACTAATCCAATGTCGATCAGTACGAAGTATAATCATGTTTCCATATGTAACCATTTATGCAATCAACAAACTCTAAAATTATATAACTTGTCATTACAGTATTGTAGTGCACAAATTCTAGATTTGATTACTCCTTTATTTAGTTATAAAATCAGATAATTAACTCTTCGCTTCGAATTAATTCCATGATGAAAATTCGTATAGTTCTTCGACTATTCCTACACCGCAAAAATGCGCGGCGGCCCGGACATCGCAACAAGTTGCAGTTTGTCGCTGCACCAATGATCAGCCAAGTCCCTTTACATATGCATGTGCAGAAATATGTACAAACTAACTAATATGTACAACTTTCTAATGAATAAACTTTCCATTTTAAAACATCGATTTCTGATAAAGAGTACAAATGTAGCAGCCGAAGGAAACACGTGCGTGATAATAATGGTTTATTGTCTGGTAGAAAAACCACAAATGGAACATTTCAGGAGTTCTACCCGCCCTGTTTCTCTTCCGTCACGTTTTTCCGGAGCGTGGTAGCGCACGTGGGAGTGGCTGATGTCACTTGCTTTTCCGAGAACACGAGAAATGCGGAGACAGTGTCGGTTAACCCCTGTGACTCGTGGTCGACCACGATATCGCACTATTTGCGTATCTCCGAATAGCGACGTATTCACGAGCGAGGCATTATCCACATGGAAATTTGCAGGATGATGACAAGAAAGAGGTCGACTTCCTGCGTCAAAGTAACTAGATTGATTCTACGGGACAATCCGCACGTAGAGCAAACGGCGGATATAAATTAATCGAGCACTAAGTGATGAGAATGTATATAGAGAATATATTCGCGACAATCTTTGACGTCACTCGGTTCATTGTTTTTGAAGTGAGCACGCGGCACGCATAATGCATCGCACTTTATTAAATGGCTGCCGCCCGCCGGCGCATTGCTCCTCCAACATTTGAAAAATGTGCGTAAGAACGATGACGCGTCGTCGTGCGCGCGCGTGCTCTCGTTTATGTTCTTAAGGGGAATTAGTAGCGAAGGTGAATCACGAACGCGTGTGCATCGGTAGCAATGTGGCTCCGACTGTTTCCACTACCATGCCACTTGGCATTGCTAGTAAATTGCTAGTAACAATTCAGCTGATCTTTCTCGTAACTGTCCCGCAATCTATTCTTAGAGTCACGACTGTCTAAAGTACTGGAACAGTCTATAAAATCCACTCGGAATTGCATGACACATAGTGGATACACCCTGCGTTAAGTATTCGGCAAGTGCATTATAGAACTGAGACTGTGGAACATCGAGAATTAGGTAGCCCAGGAGTGCGAAGGAAATTTGGTAAACTAGCAGTTGGGAGTTCTGAATCGAGTTACTCATAGAATTTGCAGAGTGTATTCGCTGGAGTTTAACTTGGTCGATGAATATAAAGCGATCACAAAGGGAGTACTGTTACCCCGCAATTTCAGTCTCACGGTCATTACTGAGACATTGGGATCACCGGCGTCTCGGCTCTGACCTTCGCGTGCACTCCGCCCCGACTCTCTTTACCGCACTGCTCCAATGCAGATTGTAGACTTCTCATGCTATTTGTCATGCAATCTCATTTTCCAAGAAAATGTCAGCCTCGTACCAGCTATATCGTTAAATATCTAGTAAGAGACTAATACTATCAGCAGAAACTAAGGTAATGACAGATGAGACGCGAACAGTGTGGGTACACCTTAACCCGGCCGCGTGTCGGAGCGTGTTGGAGCGATGCCGGCTGCTGTCACTCCACCTAAACCGATCCTCTTCCCACAACCATTCGGCGCGAGACTCCGTCGTTTCAGCAGAAAGACCGAAGCGAAGAGAAGCGAGCGAGAGAGTCGCTTCCCACCAGATTCGATCTGAAGCCCTGGCTCTACCGGGACAATGTCGAAGTGCCGATCGGCGCTCCTCCGACGCCGGAGAGGCGGACGTCGGATTCAAGGGTCAGGGAAAATCTGCCTTTGGGAAAGCGGCATTCGAGCCACTCGGCTTGAACCGAGAGCCCATTCATTCGCTGTTCGCCGGAAGAGCCGATCCTATGGGAAGAAGAGTTAGCGGCGAATTGTGCATGGGAGTCCGAAAGGACGAGAGGAGCGTTCTTTCTTCGAGCGGCTTTCGACGGGACGCCAGGGTTCGTCGGCCGCACGCTCTCGCACACAGTCTCGTGCGCCAGAGGAGACGAGGAGCAGCACACACAACGGAGCGAAGCTCTCTCTTCCAATGCTTGGTTGCGTGCAGGCGTTGTAAGGGAGTCGTCGCCGTGAGCGTGTGGAAGCGCGTTCGGCGCGGCGCGGCGCGCCGCACACGCCGAAACGAGAGAGGTGCAGAGTCATACGAACTCGGGGAGAGAGAGAGGGCCGAGAACGCAGAGAAGTCGAAAGGAGCGATGCCGAGATCGGGGAAAAAAGGAATGAGAGAGAAAAGGATGGCGTGGAAGATGGAGACAGGCAGGCGGCGAGGCGGCAAGGAGGGACGCACACGCGCAGAGCAGAGAGGAGGCGATGTACGGACGGACGAGAGCGAGAACGAAGGATGGAAGGTGGCCACGGGCGAGGGACACGCGCCTCTATTACATGCGAACGCGCCGATCGACTTTTCCTAGCAAACGGCTATCCACTCACTCGTTTTCGAACGCGGATCGTCATTAGCGTATAAGTAATTGGAATTTGTCGTTGAGACTCACCTGAATCGCCATACACATTGAATATTATGGAAGGTCCCCACCGTACCTTCGTTGACACACTAAGCACTCACGCACGTCCGCACGCTAAGGAAGCCTGAGGACAACTGACGGAAATGGCGGCTTAGCGCCGCTAGGCGGCTGCTCCCTGTCCTCTTATTGGTCCACGCTAATCTGGCGCACCTTTTGAATCATGTCGCCTGAGCTTCTATGAGCTCCTATCACGCGATCAACATATATGTATGTAATGTCGATTGACACGAGATTTTATCGGTCCCCTTTTTAACGGCTGCTACTTGGTACTTGTATCTGCAGTACCTATCTGACAGCGATCGAATTACGTGTCACTGGATTCCAGGAAAGTTGTACATGCTTACCAGGAATCGCTTTACCCTGCGCATCGACTTAGCGCGCTTTGCCAGCTATTTTTGTGAGGGTAACTAGTACTTGAAAGTGCTACCATATAATTATGGCAATTTCTACTTTGATTAGCAAAGACCTTCACTAGAAATAAGACGCGATTGGATGTTGCTATTCTTATAGTATGTATTGTGGTAGGTCACCCTAAGAAAGTGCGTATCACGGACTCCCCGGCTATATCAGTCGCCAGTTCTACTCGGTCACAAAGGAGCCGAGCTAATTTTGTGCCTTGCCATAGACGATTTATGTAATGCTATATTATATGTGGCGATCGCTTTGTCAGGGATAGATTATGCTCGTTGCAGAGTAATATGTCTGGTTCGCGAATGTTCTCCTCGAGTGAATGAGTTGTTTACCACAGGCTAATGTCACTGTCGGATTGCGGGCAATAGATTCATCGAACGAAATGATACATAGGTTCGATTAACAGTTTTGAAAACATTTATTCATTGTAAATACATTGTTTGTTTGTGCCTTACTTTGAAAAATTAAGTTCGGTTGAGTCGAGCAGAAGGCGTTATCGATAGTAGTGACTATTATCACTGTCTTCCTTTCCCCGAAATTTCCAAGTCAAACAAACGACAGATTTCAGAGTAGAGCAACGATTTCGCAGAGCGACTTCTGTCCTGACTACGAGGAAGAAATTCCATTTTCGTGATATGAAACAGAAGGTTCACGGAGAAAAACAGCGTTGACTGCGCTCGCGATATATCCTCTACGCGTCGAACAATAATATACGATAAATCCGATAAATCCAATAATCCTTATCCGCTAACACTTCTTTTACGCGCTAACATTACATATTTGTTCCTTCATCCAATTGCGATCGTACAATCACCACTGATTTTCTTCTCTGTTGTACCTATGTGCGTTCCTTATGTAACTATCTCGTCTCTTTCCAACTACATCTCTTTAAGGCATATCTCAAGTCATAGAACTTAACGGAAAGAGAGTGCTTTAGGATTCTCTAGTTTTGCCTGCCAATTCTCCTCGCTCAACAGCGGCGAGCTTGAAAGGGTCTGCGATTCCTTCGCCGCGAAGTACTAGAAATACTCGAAAGTAGGATTAGTTAGGTCGCGTGACGTTAAGCTCAAGCCGTTCTCGGCAAGAATAAAGTAGTCGATAATTGTAATAAAATAATGGCGGATAATTCGATAGAGATAGCATGACTCCGGCGAGAATAGAAGTCGCCGTAGTCAGACGAAGACACTGTTAACATTATAGCAGAATGATGGATACGATGAGCGTGCTTCCTGTGAGTATGTGTAACATGAATAGTTGGGTGCTGTTTCAAGATCACTTTCCGTAAAGTAAATAGAATACCTTTATACAATATCACTCCAATATTCTCGCTTTCTCGAGGCCCACACTTCTTGCCCCGGCATTCCTCCACCGATTCTACACTTACAGTTCGTAAATCACAAAGCAATGCCGAGGTCTTCACTTCACCGCGCTTCCATCGAAGGAGACACACACAATTCCAGCGTTCACCATCCCCGTAATTACTAACGGTTAAACACTCAATACATGCGCCTTGAATTTCTGAGCTCGATACTCGAAACTAATCCTCCACGACTTCTCGATCTACCTTTCGTATCGCCGCGAAGCACATATTGCTTTCATAAATCTTTACGTAGTACCGTCGATTCATATCACTCTTTCCACGCCGATCCAAACTTCATATATCGATCTGCTTATATTATGGTCCCTACAAAAAATACATTACATCTATAAGCAGCTTACATTATCGTAATAATCATGTCTATGTACATAACATTTTTTAGGTTTTATTTCATTACGTTCAACTCCTACCTAATACTTAAACGCCGTTCACTCTAAACCTTGCCTGCTCCGTTTAGTGTAGCACGGGAATGTGACGGTAGAGCAATAGTCGTGACAAAGGAGAGTTGTTTCAATTGACTAAAGTACTCGTACAAATAAATGTAAACTAACTAGAATAGAGACTGTCGCGATAATCGCAATAAGAAGAATAATGAGAGTAATTGCATAGTACTCATTGTAATAGTAATAGGAGTATTATTAGCGGCTTGAAATTAACTACGATTGCGTGTTGGGCCGAGTCGAAAGAAATTAACGGGAAACTGGCAATTATATACAGTAGCACAGGCGCTCCATCAACTTAAGATTGTTTGAAATCTGAGAAAGTATCTCTACGGTAGTATGTAAGTAACACAATTGAAAAAGAGGCATGGGAATCGGCTACGAGTTTCGAACAATTCTCTCGAAATGATCGTAACACGACGTAGTGATAGAGACAGTGCGTCGATTCCATCTGGCGATCACGTAAAAACTAGATATATTGATATAAATCACTTTAACTATTTATGTACAGTTGTAGTGTGTCTCGGGAGATGAATTGTATATGCGTAGTCGTATTCTCGCCCATCGACATCTAAATTGAACTGAATTTGATTCGTCTTACATCCTCCTCGTATTCACAGCACTTTTGTTACTCCCTACTGACCTTCTGCAAAGTCTACCGTTCGGAAGAGATTTATATCACAAGGTATATGTATAAGTGTCCCGCAATACATAGTCAGAGAGATCATCACGGCTTCCAGAGTGGTGAGCGAACGGTCGATTTTGTAGAAATGGTATGTCAATCCTGAAAATTGCCCCTAAAATATAGCAGTGATAACTACGCGTTGAAAAATTGACAATGACGGACCTACGAATTGTGTAGTTGATGTTATAAATACAAAAAGTAACGTAAGTAAATGCTGCAGTGATTCGTATTAAAACTTTTACATCTATACGAGCATTTCAGTACTGGTACCGTTCCCGGACTGACAGAGAATTGATATGAGTGAGAAAACACTTGAAGTAAAATCAGAGAAGGTACATTTGAGAATAGGATCATCAAAAGATTATTTTTTAGCGAAACAGTTCTATCACAATTACCTTCCATTGTCAGAAATTGATTCAAGAGCTTTTATTCTAAGAAATAAATTACTCTTCACCCTCTTTCCACAAATCCCACGATCATCTTCCCTTTCCTATGTCGAACCTCCGATTAGAATGAGGAGTACTTTTACGCAATATAGAATTTCATTCCTGAGTGTGTCTTTATAGTTTTTATGTATATCGAAATTGATACTAGGGGGCTTTCAGGTACAAAACAACAAGTTGACTCCTCTACGAATGAGTGAGTTAATTGTGTAAAGCCGAAAGTTATTTGAGACAGCTGTGCCCCAAGTGACATTAACTCCAATTGACCTCCGATTCACCGAGCCCACAATTATTAAAAGAAATCGTTATCCTTTCGTTGCATGGAAGCATGACTCGCTCTGTGTAGGAAACGCAACGCGATAGTGTATGTCCGTGAGCAAATCTCACTCGAACGTGTACGTCGTATGTTACAGTTTTTCTGAAAGCTCTTCGAATCGTGTTGCCCATTCTATCCAGGAAAAAATATTAGAGATCAGGTGCCACTTGACGAAGTGCGATTTCGCGATCGTATCGACTTACGGAAACCAGTAGAACGTGTTCTCTATTAGGATCTATTAAATTATATGGAAATGAGCCAACTACGATTTTTGTATCATCCACATCACTACATTAAATTGACTACTTTTCAGAGAAAGCCTAACACTAGTTATAAAATAAATCGCAACTCTTCTATCTGCAGTTGATATTGATATTTATGTTGATAGTTAATTCTATCACTTAGTCAGTTATTTTTAACCATACGTTTTCTAGTCTTGTATTTCTTAAGGCAGGAATTTTCATATTTACAGTATTCGTCCATGCGCCGGCATTCGCTTATAAAAGTGTGCCAGGCGCGCTTCACCCGCGCTAGACGACTGTTTATTCGTATTCAGATTCATGTGATTTTTTTTTTTTTTACTGACGTAACATCCACGCGGCTGACGTAATGCAGATCTGTGCGTCCGAAACGAGCCGCGAACGTGTTTTATATTCCTATTTATTGACATGTTTGTCGCATCATCGTAAAAATGTACATCCTAGTGATATTGTTCCTTAAAAATAGCCAAACCGCAAGTTCGAACTTGTGGCAAGCTGTCTCGCGTGGCAAAGAATATTCCCACGTAAATGTAATCACTGTAAAAATATCTTGAACTCGTGTCTGTGTGCAAGAATATATGTACGTTTTGTAGAATATATCGTCAACGGAATTTGAATTCGTGTCTGTCGACATACGGAACAAGACGTGTTATCCTTTGCCTTCAAATCTTCTTAAGTAAGTATATTAGCACCATAAATCTATTGTTTCCCATGCATCGAGACCTTCTAACGATATATAGCCTTTATCCTTTAGCATTGCACAAATTAATAATGCACGTATATTGTACATGTGTTGTGTATTCGTTTGCGATTGCGAGACAATTTGCCACTAGTTCATGTATCACCCCTTTGATATATTCACTTGTATGGCGTCTAGAATGAGCTAAACATTAAACCTGTCGATCGTGGTTTTCCATTTTACCAGTCAACGGTTTGACTTCCACATGCGGTTCCTCGAATGCGAGCGGTGCTTGCCTCGTGTCCGGAACCTCTACGTCTGTCGCACTTTTTGATCGACTTCCTGTCTCGGTTGATGTATGTGTCTGATTGGAGGAACCGGTCTCATCGAGATTCGTTGACTTCGTAGGCTCCGTTGGAGACGAAATAGAAGACGGCGTTGGCGTTTCTGTATTAGGAGACATCGCTTCACTCTCTACGTTCTGCTGATGTGGCTTTTCCTCAAATACTGAAATTAGCAACATCATTTAATTAGTCATAACGTCAACGTTAGGCAAGTCACCTTTTGCTGTCAGAAGAAGCACTTACACTTGTCAAGACTAATAATTGATCCTACGAATTCATTGACAGTGAACGAAGGACCTTGCTCCTCCAACTGCCTTCTCCTTCTTACCAGCCACCAGTCAATAAGGAATAGCGCCAAAGCTAGTATTTTAATACCAGCACATAATCCAACATATCTATATCTGAATTGCTCAATATCGTACAGCAAACACCGTCCACCCTTTTCACCGCAAGTACTCTTCCATAACAAGCATGTAGAGTCAATCAAATTACCAAATAAGATAGGCGCCGGTATATAGCCGAACAATCTAAATATTACAAATTGCATGCCCAAAGCGAAGGACCTTTCTTCTTCGGAAACAGAACTGTAAACCAAAAGAATACTGTTAAGTACCTAGAAAAATGGAAACCACTCGAATCTGCATCAGGTGCATTATGACTTACCGTAATACTATCATTAGCAACGGCATCTGCGTAACCGCGACGATAAAAGTCATAAAGAAAAGCAAAATTAGAAAAGGGAATATAGTTCTACAGGGCGAAGTACATGGACCAGCAGTTGCTACTGGCACGACCGTCACTTCAGCGAATTCCGGAGCCGCAGGTGGCAACATTGTTAGATTACCGTGTATACCTGTAAGAGGAAAAGTTATAATAGCATTAAAATCAAAAATGTATATTATAGGTGTATTGAAAAGGTTGTGCCTGTAGTGAAAGGCTCTTACATGCACAGTTCGTAAAATTGGATTTCGAACTAAAGGCAGTACAGCCTGCATGGCACGGGCTGAAATATGTCAGGCCGTTGTTTCCGCAGACAGGCTCGACGTCGGTCATTCGGCATTCGCAACCGAAGTTGCATGCGGCAGTGAGATTTACTTGAAAGGGTTCGGGACCCTTTGTACTGCTGTTGAAGTACGGAATAGTGGTCCCAGCCATTTTCACGTTGTCGCAACCGAGGAAAAACAGAAGACCATAGCACGTAAGACATATGATATTTGAGACCAGCACGAATTGCACTGCACCCTTCGGCCGTAGTTCTAAACGTTTGAGCAAACATCCGCCGAAGAAAATTCCAATGCAGGCGCCTGGTATTGCGATTGAGCCAGTGAATATACTGGCTTGACTCTTCCCAAGACTAAATTGCGTCTCGAGATATTTCGGTAGAAAGACCACAAAGCCGGAGACGATCACCAGCTCCATACAAGCTCCCAAGCACGTTACCACGTAAACTGGGTTGCACACCAATCTCCACATGCTTCTTGGGATATCTGTAAAAGAGCATGAAACATTCATACCAAACATCAAATAAAATCGTCATGCAATATCTTTTTGCCATTCATGTTTACCTTTTACGTCCTTTCCGTATCCACTGTCATCCATTCTCTCTTGTTTAGGCTCCTTACTTTCTTTCTCCTTCTGAGAACTAGCTTTGTTCTTTTCAATTATTCTTATTTTCTCTTTTTCACGTTGTAAAGTTTTCGGGAAACTGAAGAATGGAATTGCCACTAATATCAGTAGTAAGCCACAAAGCAAGAATCCACCCCACCACATGCCGACCCATCGGTGATCCCCGGGGCCTGATGGAAAATGTAGAATTAGTATTTATGAAATCAAAGTGCCAAATAGGATGTCATATATATCATCTTTAATTACCGATACTAATGATGGTTCCTGAAAACGAATCCATGTGAAACGATAAAAGATAGGCCCCAAGAAGGAAACCCAAAACTGGTCCAAAAGCTGCCATACTGTACATGCAGCCTGAAAACAATAACAATTGTTTCTAATCTCTGCCTTCCGTAAATTTACGATTATCATTTTAGAAATCGAGCAGTCTTACCGATATACAAAGACGCACTCTCGGGTCTCACATGATCGTCTATGTAAGTAGTACCAAGAGTGAATAAAGGAGAGCCACCGCATCCTAATAATAACTGAGCAAGTACAAATAACATAACAGGACCAGCTGTAGACGGAGATCCTTGAATGCAATTATCGCCTCTTAAGTTATTGTGTGGTGCCAATGGCGGAGAAGATAATCCAGACGAGAGTCGACCTGCAACAGCGATATTTCCCACTCATCCATTCTGTGCCAGATTACCTCAAGGGAATTCTCGACGTAGCACGCCAGAGATTCAACATACCTAATCCCATATCTTGCTCACGCAATGACACGCCTCGACAAATGTTGTCGGAACTGGAGTTGTTCACAGCCGTGGTCAAGTTAGGCTCGGCTGTGAAGTGCGGCACCATAAAGATCATCGATCCCAGTCCCATTATTACCGCTCCTAAAATATACGCAAAAATTCCAGACTCGCTTGCAGACACGTCTTGGCAGATGCTCAAGGAGCAATATGCGAGAGCAAAAGGGAAAACAGCACATACCGATCGCAATCCAAACGGGTATGTGTCGTCTGCTACCGAGATAGCTGACAAAGATGACAGTGATGACATTCCCAATCTCGTAGGAGCTCGCGATGAGGCCTGACAGGCTGGACGGGATTTCAAACCTTTTCTCTATAGTTGTGATCACAGAATTTATGTAACCTGAGCTAAGTGCCTGCTGCAATGTGACGAGGAATGAGAGGAGGAACACGAACACCTGGAATCATGCAAAAGGAATGTTATTCCGTAACTACCTCTTATAGACCCAATGACAATAGCGCTAATACATTCTCGCTTAATATGAAATCATGGATTTAATTTAGATTCAATTATTCCTGGAATTGCCATAGCCATCTGTAATTACAGATGCGTACAAGTATCCTAAGACACGTGGATCGACAAACACAGGTGGTATATTGGCGAACACATGCTCTTCGTATATCTTTCCTCCACATTAAAAGTGCGCTTTACAGCGCCGAGACTAATAAAAGCAAAATACTTAGGTTGCAGGAATATTTTTCATGATTTAATCGTCTTATCATACAACGAACCGCGCTATATTGCTTCCGTCCTCGGTAAAAACACCCCTGCACTACTTAAACCAACTCTACCCTCACTTCATACATATTTTGCCCAACAATAAATTCTCTGTTATTTAAACCTGGGCGAAATTTGTTCTCGTAATACTGATCTATTTATGGCCGGCATATTAAACGAAGTGCGGCACGGCGGAACTTTGCGGGGCTTCTGTTTGCCCGTCTTCATTATAAAAGGGAGGAAGTAATACAGGCTAAAACACGATTAGCGTAACGGGCTTTTCATTAAGAGAGTTTAGCGGGGGGAAAAAAAATGAGTGTATGCTTCTCAGTTATCTATCGGGAACAGCGTGCCAATAGTATTTGCACGAGATCGCAGGACACTTGACAGACATAAATGTGGGGGTGTTACCGATACCGGCAACCTTTATATGCATATCCTTGCCACGCGACCCCCGATAAAAGCCCGATTAGATAAACGCGAGCTTCATCGATTCCAACCCGGTGCTTCCGAGTGCTCTTTAAGTAAAGTGCAGCGTCCGCAGCTGCACCGCAGAACAAAGTACTTCCCTAATAAGCGGGCGGCCTAAAACCAATTTAAAAAGACGCCCGATAATGCTTAAGCGACTGTGAGAAAAGCCGGTGAGAGGTGCGACTCCAAAGAGTACTTCAAAGCGAAGTCTCTCTTTGAAAGAAGCAACCGCCACTAATGGAATTACATCACGGAACATTCTTGTGAATTCTCACAAACATTTTACACTATTTTTTCTATGTATTGTAGGTGTATTTTCGTAAGTGAGCCATTGTCATTATTAATGGCGTCGAATCTAACACGGCACGTTAATAGGACTGAGATATTTTATCCTTTTCAAATGATGACTCACTGATGACCAGTGCTTATGTATCCACGAGCGTGGTATTGTACACACGCGGAAATCTGCTAACGGAATTGCGAAACGAGTAAATGAAGAACTGGAGCAATTCTACAAACCTTTATTCCGGCGAACCTTTGGATGAAGGCCGGTCTGCAGCTCAGAATTCCACAGTCCTTCGAGTCCGGATTGAGTGGTGGAGTTTCCGCTCTTTCCTTCTCCGTCCTGGATTCGCCACGATAAATCGGAAGAAAATGGAGTTTATAAGTTTTCACGGTGATACAGAGGGTAAAAGACGTGCGAACGTGAGAAAGCGCACGTGGCCTGACTAAACTCAGCAAGCGATCAGTAACAGGGAGCTAAAACTACTCTCGAACCAACAAGATGACCTATATAAATCTCTGCCTTAAATGTTAACAATTGCAAATTCAGCATGAATAAGTTCTGATACCAGGCAGAATGCCAAAACTACAAAATATGAATGAATGAACATGTTCTTCTGGATTACCTGTCCACCATGGAAGCACTGGGATTCCTGCTGTGGCATTTGATGATGAAATCCCTGAAAAAAGCCAAGAAGGGCAAACGGAAAGCATGAGTACTTGGCATTGTACAACGTCGCCTCTGCAGAATGCATCCGGCGATTAAACAATAACAGTCGCACCTTGTGCTCGCACTAATGCGAGAATCCGCTAATTAAATTGTCTTTGACCCGGAAGTAATGTAGCATGAGCGAAGCAAGCGGGATTAAGCAAGTTTCTACTACTCTCTTATGCATATATGTCTTACAAGTTAGATCTTTAAGAGATGAAATATTCTTCATTCATCGTTCCGAGAAAGTGTACTCAACTACGTGCGTGTTTCAACAGTACGACGAGTGCAAAGCCGACGAAAGCGGCCGGTTGCCGAGAAGAATGGTCGTTGGCAAAATCTATTCCACGCACGACGAAATGTGTCACGGTCAGCTGTGCCCTCACTTTCTACGATCGGGTAGCAAGCACCTCGCTAAGCGCCAATTCTCACCGCCTTTTCATAGCTCAGTTTTCGCAACACTAACAAGAGAAGGTTTTGACGCAGCTGATTCAGGCGTAATTAAATTGTGCAGGCAGAGAGCAGTGTTGTAAGAACGAAAAATCTCCCGTCTCCTCCGGCGCCCCACGTGCTTTCTGCCTCGACTTCTCGCTGAAGTAACTCATTGTTAGCAGCGTCGTTTTGCTCTTCGCGTACCCCTGTCGCTTACTTCTCGGCGAGACGTCAAGTGTGTTGACTCAATAGAGGAGACGCTCTCGTCGACAATATCTGCGACTCGCCGGGGAGAAAAACAGGACTGAATACGTAATGGCAAGTGTTATTAACTTTGCGATAAACCCCGGTGGCGTTAAAGCATCGGTTGCTACAGCGAGTAAACATCAGAGCAATGAATTACAGAGGAAGATCTGCGGAGTGTGATAAAGCCGATCGAGATGGTCGACGGAGAAAATTGCAGGCTGTGGTCTTTCGATTCTCATGGCGACAATGGGCTTTGTGCGATCGAATTACAGGTGCCTGTAGCACACGCACTCACCTATGGTCCACGAGACCAGAACTGGGATTCCTACTGTGACACCTTATGACAGTGTCGTGCGTCAGTCTGCTGCTACTGGCATGCAGGGGATCGCTGGTCTCGTCGTTAGCCGTAGCCGTACTTTCTGCATAAAGCCCTGTCATCGCATACATGCTTTCGTTCCTCCTGTGTCCGGCGTGGTAATTGCTGCCGGACTCGGATCTGCGGACACATGGATATTGTGGTTAACACCGGTTTAGCTCGCACCTTAATTCTACATGGCTTGTAAATTAGATTTCTAGCAGTCGTGTCTGAGCGAGTGGGATCGGTAATCGATAAGGAATCTCTAGTTTATTCTTCCAATTCACGGCGAGCCAGTAAGAAACGCGAACGTACACCGGAAGTACGGTGGTATCGAGGACGGTACGTGGGGAGGGTTTTCTGGCTGTGTAGGTACTTTCTTGCAAGCGAGGAAAGCGAACAGAATCCTGGAAGCCCCTGAACACGCTGAACCTCTACTTATCTAAGCATTACACGTAGACCCCCAGTTCCAGGATCGTATTACCCTGCAACGTAACGAGAGAGCCTCTCTTTCGTGCTTCGATGAAATGTCAGCGCAATATTGCTGCCACGAAACCTTCTTTTCGTACCTCCACCAGACAGCCTCGGTCTTTCTACCGAATAACAAAGATATAAAAAAAAGAAGAGCAAGAGGTTCTTCGTGTTCGGTGTAAAAAAGTAAATGACAAGGACAAAGCCAGCGCGCCGGTAATGGATGGCAAAGGAGTCGGCCCGGTTGTCCTTTGCCCGGCGAATCTATTTACCGGAGCTATTTAATTAACGTCCAGCCAATGGCAGCTCTTCTTTGAGCGGGAGTGGCAAAGCTCTCCGATAACACCTTCATCCTGTCCATTCAACTTTTCTTTACTGCTCTCGCTTTTCAGGAGACAAGTAGCGCGCGCGCGTGCTCGCTCGCTCGCGCGGTCGTCGCTGTAAGTATAAGGGATTACTCTCTTAAGGGACATCACCTTTTGTGCCCGAAACCACCACCGCTCTCATTCCTCTTGTGGCCACTCTCGGATCGCTTGTGGCCAAAGGCACTGGATATACTCTCGGCGCGCTTGTGCCCGCTCTCCGAGCGCTTGTGGCCGATGAAGCCACCGCCGGATTCGGTCCGCTTGTGGGCGAACATGCTCGAGCTCGAGCCGTTCCTCTTGTGTCCGCTGGTCGATGCCATCTCTCTCTCTCATCTACCCTCGTCCTTTAGTAGTCGGCGACTTCCTCCTCCGGAGATACTGGCGATTACGAGTTCACCCGCCACATCTTCTCGCTTCGTGCAGCCGCTGCCTGCAACCAAAAAAGGGAGCATTGTTAGTTGCCTCACTCCATTGAATACATTATCTTTCAACCTCAGGAAATCTCTCACACCAGCAGCTTTCCATTATCACTAGTATCACTAAAGTTAGTAGTATTCTCGATGCCAGGATTGATTACGTGAGACAGTCGTTGGTTTCACTTTAGGGCAAAGAGGGTGTCTAATGACGACGTGTCAGGTTTCGCTCAACCCTTACAAGACGACTGTATCACAGCACGAAACGCCTTGCAGAAGAAACTTGTGAGGAACACATTCAAGACTAGATTTGTGTCGCAACTTGGTAGAAGCGCACGAGCAATTGACATGTCTGCAATCAGTGGTTCAACGAACCTGCTGCCATAAGGTCAGGGACGTTGGATAGAGCGTGCCGCGGTGGCAGAGGCAAATGAACGTACGAGATGTTGAACACTGTCATCCTCGTTTATACGAAGATAACCGGGGCTGTAACTGTATTCATCGAGGGAACTACGACGCTCTCGACTCTAACTGCGAAACACCTCGAAGAGAACTCCTTCAAGTGAAAGACGCCCTCTTGGGAGTGCTGCGCCACTCGATTCGGATAAATTCGAGTTAATTCACTTGGCAGTCATCAACAATTACCCTCTCGCAAAAGACATTCATCCAATAGGCCCAATTATATTGACAGCCAATATATCGCGATATTTTCTTTGGGAAAATGTTCATTTGAAATTATATTGCTAGAATCGACAGTCTAGACGAAATCCGCTTCGTTGAAATTCCGCTTGTCGCAAGGCTGACGGTGCATCGCGACCGAAAGTTTCGAATTAGCTTGCGCAATTAACGCGTTGCGTAAAGTAAGCGAACGAGCGGTACTAGCTCGTTGGAATCGAGACGTTGCATTAATTAAGTTGGCGCCAATTAGAGTCGACGAATCGACGCGGCCAACTTCCGCCGGAATTGTTTTTGTCCAACATCTTCTCATAAATCGATCCTCCAATTCTATTTCCGTGCATTTCTTTTACATCGTTTCACTTAATTTTCAAGCCCGAGCGACACTGATTAAAGATTTCTCTAGTAATTGAATACCAGAGAGAATCTTTCACAGAGAAAAAAAATTATGTTACGATGTTACTTTCAGCACAGCCATTGAATTATTCATTCACTCTGCTCTGTGATTAAATAAAAATTAATGCGTTGGACGCACTCGCTTCGACGAAGACTTCTAGCGAAACCTGGTGGCGAAAACGAGAGCACTAGCAAGGAGAAAGAGTGGCGCGCATGCAATTTCTCGATGTTGCAGCAATTCGTGCAAAAAAAAAACAACATAGGCTGGTATTCCGTGAGCATATAAAAGTCTAGTCGCATGGCAGAGAAAGAGAATTCTAGTTTTTCGCTAGACTGGCGGAAAGTAGGAAGCAGAGTAGCACGTGTGTCTAGTTGGCCAGGGCTTTTTTCAGAGTATCGAGCGGCCAGCAGCACGTGGCCTGGCCTTGATTTTGCAGGCCGATGAAAAATTGAAGTTGGTATATGGCCTCAACCAGCAGCTAGCTGGTTGCTTTGTGTGTACCGCCTATAGTTGCTTTAATGGATTCAAAGTCAGGGAGAGCTCCCGCCGGCATAATTACTAAGAGTTTATGCTAGTCTCATGTCCTTCCCGATGGTCAAGCAACTAGCAACATTTATCGGCGCCCTTTCTGACCTATCGATTGGCGCAACCGCTCGGTGAGCTCTTCGTGTCGTCGAATTATTTAAAAACTATCCAAATAGACGTCGGGACACGACAACACCTGATTAAGAACAAGTTTCATTACAAAGAGCTGCTTTTAATCGACTATCAAAAAATCAACGTTTAATTAATTGTCAACCCATTAAGTTCGTCTGTTAAAATTCCACTTGATATGTTCTATTTTATTTCATTTTACAGCTAACAAAGACGAATATTCCTGATTGGCGGAGAGAAACCAATTGCAGTTCGTGCAAATTGAGTTCATAGGTTTCCACTCGAATTTCGTGGAAGCCCGCTTCGAAGAGAAAAGGGGAAGAGGGGGGGAAAAAAAACTGTGGCTGACGAATGAGGGAGCAGCGGTAGATTGCCATCTGAAACTGATCGGTTTGCGCTCGAGCCAAATGCAGCGGCAAGTGTTTCGGCAAACAGAGATGCAGATTCGAGTGCGGGGCGATCGACGTGTCCCGTATTTCCAATCGGGCGAGCAATTGTTTTAAGCAAACCGTCGGGCGAGGAAAGCCCATCGGTGAGCTTTTCCTAAATTGTGCGGTCGGCCTATGATGACAGAGTGGCATTTTTGCTGGACTATCTAATTCGACCAGTGATTCTCGAGTGCTTATCAAACAAGCCAGGTTTGCCTGGCCTTCATAATCAAAGATATATTTGCCTATTCCAGTCTATGAAGCAGACGAATATCTTTCCATTGGATATTTAAACACGAATATCCCAGACAAATTCTCGACTGATCGTGATCGACGCATTTTCCGACTTTCGACATGATAACAGGCAACATGTGCGCTGTTGTATGCTTTAATCAAGCTGTAGAGCAAACAGCGTGACAGTTGTGGCACAATCGACTGTTTGCACTGGCAGTGAAAAATACGCAGGGTCGTTCTCGACATCGCTGATTTTCGATGGATTCCCTGCCATCCAAGTGCCGTTACAGTTTGACCCGATTATTTCGAACACATCGATTTGAAATGGCTATCGAAGTATCAATCACGATGAAGTTTCATTTGAATAATAAAAAAAAAAAGTCGGATTTCTGTCAAAACTATTCATACTTTCTAACGAGTATTTAATTAAATCAATAAAACAGGACAAACTTAACGGATAAAATCTGCTGGTGCAAGACAGACTGTGCGTAGAATGTACCGCTGCCCTTGGGATCACATTCACCCGAGCTTGACTGGGAGTCTGACTAGCGGGTCGCTAATTACGAATTGTTCTCACGCGGCTTGTCTTGCTCTAATAACGCTGTGTGATCTTAGACCCTCGAAAAGTCGATACGCACAACGAAAGGGGAGCAATGAACTGCAGGAAGTACCGTTAGACGACACATCAAAAGCTCTGACATTTTCACCTCCCCTTTAACTTGGCGTTTGGCATGGATAGGCCAAGATTTAAGGAAGAATTCGGCACAGTTGTTTGTGAGTTGGGGTTCCTCGGCTTTGGCGAGAGCATGAAATATGGTGTTGCAGTACGACATCGCTGCCTGGCTAAGGGCTGACCTAGTGGCCAACCCATCGCCCGCGGGAAACTTGAAGACCTTCCAGCACGCGAGGGAGCAGTCGATCTAACTGTCAGGATGGATGGTAGCTTTCGCTCAGCCCCGAACCCCCAATGACTCGCGAAATCCTCCCCAAAAGCTCCTGTCGCACTCAATTATTACTGGCCCTTCTCGCGCTAGACTAAAGAAGCCAAGGATACTATTTTAATCCCAACTCCACCTAGACATTAATCATTATTATTATATTAAATATAATCGACTATAATAAAGGCTGAATATCATCTAGTTATTATTCCACTAGCACTTGTAATGCTTACGGAATGAGTTAATGGATTTATGAAACAACGCTTCGATCAATGCTTGACTTTCGACGTTTGTCAGAGTTCGCGTGCACTCACTGAACGACGCTCGAGCCTGTTTCGCAAGCGGTGGCACTAGCTTAGATTCGCTTCATAAGTAGCCACGATCCGACTTTGTAAAGCACTCTTGAGTAGCTTTCGGTTAATCAATGTGGCTTTAGCTTTGGCGGAACTTCGCCCTCTAACCCTGCTCGACCCGATCAATAACCATTCACGTGTAATCGATCACTCGTCGATATGTGGCGTGCACGCTTCGATTGCCAGGAGTGGAAGGAAAACGCTTGATCCTGTAGCATCCTTCCACAGGAATCAAGCGCGTCAGCCAATGGAAAACAATTAAAACCATCCTGTATTTATCAGCGACTAATTCACTATATCGAATACGGCTATCGGAAATAAATAAAACACCCGGCTCGCTTCTGCTGGCTGCTCGCACGAATGTTTCCCGGCAATTGAATCTGGCAAAAAATGATGACGGAAGAAGAGTATTGTATTAGTGTCGTCCCTGGTGGATCCTTAATTAGTGGCACACGAGCCGAGAGCCGTACGTCGCGTTGCCGCTCGACCGGATAACGGAGTAATTTATTACCACCCGAAACAACGCACGCGACTCGATCGATCAATCGCTATCGGACGCGTGTTATTAACGGGCATGCGATAATTTGCTGGCGAATTATTTTTAAATTAGTCGGGTTAATATTCTTATAATGTTTCGAATCAAAATCGTATAAACATAAGCAGTGAATTCGAACTTTTTAACTATTTTATGAAATAGTGAATTGTGCACACTGTTAATTAATTATTAATTTACTATTTTCAGATTAGACGACAATTTAAATTCGTCTCGGAAGCAGTGTAAATCAATGTTCCATGAATTCGACGGACTTTCTTCTCGGTTTCTGGTAACACAATTGCACAGTGCACATTGTAGGTCGGAGCGGCACGTTACTCGGCCGATTCTCCGCTGCACAATGCAGTGTATTACACACGCGAAGGATCGCTGCCGCCGCCCACCTTCGTGACAACGGATTATTTGTCCGAGCGAAGCGGCAAAAACGTGAAGGTCCTGTCGGATGACACGCAACGTAGGACGACACCGAAGAACACACAGGACGACGCTCCACAGCCCTCCACGCGTGATTTCTAATCCGATCTCTGCCAGGTGATTTGTGAGATTGACGAAAAAATGCGCCGGCGAAATGCCCGCCAGCCAGGATTTCCGACCCGATCGAATAAGCCGCATGCGGAAAAAGCGGCTAGGCCTTGCCAGGACGAGGAGAGCCGGCCTTCTGCATCTACAGGGTGATTCATTTACCTTTCACTCACAATTATTGTATCCTAAATAATTATACATTCGTATTATGCACGAATAATTCTTCACTCTTTTTAACTTTACATTGATTTATCGTTCACATAATATAACACGTATGTGTCTGATAAGAAGTGTTGTCCGACAATTTTGATTCAAAGTCACAGGAATCACCCTGTATGTATGAATAAATGAAGATTGATCCGCACATCGGTTTCAGAGTTTCTTGCCGGCGGGGGAGCGGCGGTTTTCGGTGCGGACGAAAATTCTGCAGTGATCGGCGACCCATATATTCTTGTTTGCCGCATCCCCACACCTCTTTGCCTCTCTCTCTCTCTCTCCATCTCACTCTGTCAAGGCAAAAATAAATAGGTTTGTGTACCTGGCCGCAATGAGCGAGTCATCAAAAGCTGGGAAAATCGTTATACCGATCATCAATATCGACACACAAATACTTGCGTCGATATCATTGACTTTACCAGTTAAAAGGCCGCACAGGGTACATTTCCAAAGTATATATCAGTACGTTCGGGCGAGTGCATTTCAAGTGCAAGTGCACCGAGTTTATACCAGCCAAGCAACTAAAAGGAGGAAGCTGCGTAGCCGATCATTATAATTAGTTCATCGACGAGCAAGAACTTCTCTAATTACGATTCTCACGTTCACCAAAGCTCGCGTTTAAAGCAGGCGATGTTGAAAGTAGTTTCCCAACAGGAATTTCAGTCTCGGCAATGGAATTTCGTGGATCCTTGTTCTTCGGATTGGAAGGTCGCCGTGGACTATGAGAAACTAGGAGAACAGACCGAGAGCAGTCGAAAAGTTTTGCAAGCCGCAATGAGCTGCTAGTGGAGCGCGGCAATGCAGAAAAATGGTAACTACAGCTTGCACTAAAGTCCCGCATATTGTATATCGTGCACCTGTCCGATCCATCTAAAGAGAGTGCGATTCCGAGGCCGAGCCGTACACTCACCTCGCAACCAACGGCTACATTCGCATATACACACACATACACACATACATACACACACACACACACAGCGAGTAGGATCGGATACAGCTTGCAGTTACTAACGAGCCGACATAAAGCAGCGGCGTACAGAGCACTTAACCGTTGACCTGTGCCCAACTGGTCGCTCGATTCTCTTTGGAGGATCGCATCGTCGGGAAAGAAGAGGGGGGGGAAAAAAACAAGAGTGTAGAATTAAAGAGGAAGCAACGTACCGTTGGTATAATAAGCATACTCCCATTGCCGACGTTCTATTTTCGACTACGGAAACAGCACGTGACCCGGAGTGCTCGGAGATCCGCGCGAGCGGTGCTCTCCTGGCGTGCATTCGGCGGACCCAGCTATTTAATCCCATTATCCCGCGCACATTAATACGCGGCTCGATATTAACGTGAAATTCGGCCACCAGCTTCTAATTACGAATGCACGAGAGGTGCGCGGCGGCGGCTATCTCTCTCTCTTTCTCGCTCTCGGCGCGCTCTGTATAACGCATTCCAGGGAATTAACTGTAAAATGCGTGTCGAGTTCTGCTAGGATCGACTTAAAGGGGGAGTGAATCGCGTGCGCGGTTACTAATTGCAAGTGCCTTGATTCGTTGGTAATTAAGTTATTTTATGAATTGGAATCATATGGCGAGTGAATAATATGACTTTTAATGGAGCAAGAGGTGTATTAAGGGGAAACTGTAGGACTCGAAAGTGAGAAGTATCCGAAAGATATCACGTGTCGGGAAAGTGGGTGTAATGAGCGTGGGTGTTCGAGCCTGAGTAACGAGGTCGCAGGTACAAATGCGACAAGAGAACCGTTCGAGTTCCTTCTACCGATCCTCGAGCGATTCTCTCTCTTTCGCTCTCTCATCGGGCAAGGAAGGACTACGGTGAGTTAAGCCGATTACATTGGCTGCGAATACCAAGAGACAGCCATAATCTCCATGGTGCCCATTGAAATCGAAGGAGCGTTGCAGCAACAATGCCGCCACAAAGGCGTCGCGTCTCTTTCAACGATATTTCCGAACGGCCTTAACGCGCATCCTTGGAAGATCGGTTTTCTATCGAGGCTAATGGGCAACAGGAGAAAACCTGTGTTCCATTGGTAATATTATCTCGATCGTTAACTGGTAATACTCCAAAATTGATATCAGGATTACTCGTCGATTTCAATTATTCCCTGATTCTCTTCAACGATGATAGGAAGTAACGACGATAAATCGATTGGTTCGCGTGAAAGGCGTGAATCGGTTGGCAATCGATTCTCTCGCGGTTCTTCACGGCCGCGTACAAAACCGGAGAATGAAATGACGATGGAAACAGGACGTAAAAGAGCAAAAGCGATCAATCGAGATTTCATTCTGTCCTAGCGATTCATTCAAGGCAATACGGAAACGTCTGTTAAGAGAGGCAGACGGAATAAGGAAAAACTGGAAGATCATTAATTGCTCATCGGGCAGATCATTCTTAGTTCTTTCCATTGTCATTATTCAAGCGTCTAGCACCAATTAGATTGCGATATTATCGCAGCTTTTTCTTAGCCGGTTGAAGTTATATATTCTCATGGCTGCCGGTAGAGTCTAATATTCTCGGGAGTCTGAACGATGCCCGACACTACGTCCGAGCCATTAAACCCATTAAAATGAAGCCGCCTCGTCATATCTCCGCAAGAAATAAGAGAACGCCTGTTCCAGCACTCGCATTAGCCTCCTGCTACGATTATCCTTGCCATGGCAGCGTAGAACCTGTCTCATATACTTTCCAGCCAACGAACAGTCATCCTCCTCTTGATGACACGAGCGAGATGCTATCCACCGAAGAAAGAAAGCAGAGAATCCACTGGTTCTGCATATGCATGCCGACCACGTCGTCTTCCAAGCATTAGAATACCAAAGGGATTTTCGTCCAGCCAATCCAACTGACGTGACGTTCTATCCTGACATAAGCCCAGTTAAGCATTCCAAGTGGCCAACGGTGCAAAAGGGTACACATCACGTGTGTTTAGCGAAATAAGAAGAAATTAGTTGGCAGCCAATTGGACTTGACGAAGCAAAGCTGATCAGTGGGAGACATCCGTCAAGGATATAACTGTAAAGTGATCGGTCGATCAAGCCCGAATGATGTCACGTTCGAGGACGATGACTCAGAAAAAGTGGACGCAGCTATTCCATCCTTTCTCTAAGTCCGTAATAAATCTGCAATGCGTGGGTATCCGTGTTGCAGTGGTTAGCCAGATTCTACGAGTCTTTTATATATCTTCCAGGTAAAACTAGCGGGGCGTGTTAAGTTTGCCTCGGAAGTTGGATGAAAATTGCAGGTGCACTGAGAAAGGAAGGCGGATATTCCGGTCAAAAGTTCAGGAGTGCGAGGTGCGGCCGAGTGCGCGCTCGACCTTCCTGTCGATTCGCTTTCTTCCTTGTACGTGCGCCTCTGTTAAGGATCCTCAATGGTCCTGGAAACCTGCCAGATCACTCTGTACAATGCTGCTACAATGCTAATTCCCGATCGCAAATGTCGCCAGCGTTGCCAGCCGAAATATTATGCGGGCCTATCGCTGCCAAATTTCGTGTATGCTTTATAGATGTTGGAGGGCATGAGAGAGGGTTCCGGACACGTCCAACCACGATTCGAGATATGAGTGTCGCATCGCTTGTGTTCCATCTCCGCGATATATAGATGTATTATAAATATAGAGACTCGCTCGGGGAAAGAGGAGAGCCATGCGCGTTTGATAGTACAGGTTGCTCAAGGGGCCAGAGAATTCAATGAAACTCGACGGCTATATTTATCCGTGCAAGGAGAATGATACTTCAGGAGAGGAGGCTGACTCTTGACCGCTCGAGATATCTCGTTGAATGCCATCGGCCAATATACAGGCTGACACTGATACATACATATGAGCCAACTGTGGTCGATATTTCCCATCATATATGTATACACAATTATTTCGACCACTCGACATCTCGTTTGTATTATTTCATCTCATTCAATAAAACCATTACTTTCTCAACGAACCGAGTAATTAATTAATTAAGAGATATACATTATAGATAATATGATTAATATCGACAGAGTTCATTCATTCCATCACACAGGGGTTGAGTGTACTCGTTCTCGACTCTCTTCGAGAAACGATCGCACTTCAATCTTCCGCTATGTGTACCGTCGTGAATTCCTGCTGGTTTCTAGCCAAAATTCGTAGCGGTACTCAATGCGCATATAGTTCGGGCTCTTCGGTATGTGGATCCGTGTGTGCGATGCCAGGATATACGCGCGCGCACACAGTGCCACCGGTAGAGCACTATTTCACTTCTCGGCATTGTTTCGTCAAGCTGTTTATGCTGACAGTGTGACAATAATACCTTTAATCAAAAGTACACAACGCGCACGGAGTTTGAACAGCTGATGAGCTGGCGGTGTTGTTACGTGCCAGTCGAACTTAGCCAGCTTCGAACTTAAATTTCCCCTATCATTCGCACCACGTACGAACATAATTTTCCTTATCTCTCTTTCTCTCTCTCTCTTCCTCTGATTTTACTTGTGGGATGGAAATACACGCGAGAAACGAAACACGACGCTGATGCTCATTAATTTTCCAACGGCTCGGAGAGCGATGTCTGTGACAACGCGTGGGCTTCGAAGGGTATTGGAATGAAATCATCGAAGCACGTGCGTGTGTGCCGAGTGTGACAGACACTTGACGTCGTCGACAGAACGAACGAGAGAAAGAAGAGCGAGTATATGATGTGGGTGGGCGACCCTTTCTGTTTCTTTAAAAGATCTATTTTTAAAGACGTCCCCGTTTCATCGCTTCATTCCTCTTCGAATTCGGGAAACCAACATTTCCAATTAGGACTGATTAATAAATAATAAAAGTATATCCTCGAATTTAAACTTGGCACGAAATTAAGGCGGTTGTTTGAACGGCGAACTCTGAGTTAACATTAAAGCGAGTGCAATCAGTTGGCTCATTTCGAAACTGGATCAACACCGGAGCTAGCTGGAGCGAGGCTGGTATCATTCGCCGATATTTATGCGGGACGTGGGTGTCGTTGGCTCATTGGGGATGCCATTGTCGCAACACATAATGGAGAACGGTGAACAACTATCGTTATTACAGTCGTTATTGCTATTCCTAGAGAGGAGTATGAGTTGAGAGACGGCTTTTGTCGCTTCTATTAATAGCAACACGGGTGTTTACGAATTCCGATTTTAATGTCGGCTGGACCTTCCGAAATATCAGCGTAGTTTCCTTGAATTCTTTTGGAATTATATCGCTGATCAACCTCGACCTCGGCGATTCCTTTTCAAAGAGAAATCCTGGGATTACTGTTGTAAACGAAGGTTTTCCCGTGTGGCGATTGGCAATTGTAACACCGGAGGATCCTTGGAACGAGTGATTGCAAGGTCTTGGGTATCGTGGGAAAATCTTGGAAGGATATCTAGCATTGGTGACAATTAGATTGCGAAGAGAGGAAAGTCTCTCATGGGATTGTGTTTCCTCAAAATCCCGTTGCTTCTTCCTGTCTTGTATATCGGACGTGTTACGTAATTGGAAAAGGAGCGGTGAGGACGACAGTTGGCCGCAGGACACTCTCACCTATCGATTCGATAACCGATCGACCTTAGCCTCCTTTCGCCCTGGAATGGGGAAATCGACGATTATGGCAAACTTGTACTTTCTCCGTATGTGTACGGACATGTGCTCGTTGCGGCGCGTCAGACAACACACGCGTCTACCATACGCAGGGAAGCGTGACACCAGAGCGTTCAGGAAGCTCTTCGACCACTGAATCTTGCGTGTGCGTAAACCTATTAGCAGTCAGCTTGGTAGTAAGAGTCGACTTATTCATAAGAGAGATTTACACGCTTGCAGGTGTAAATGAGTGTTTTCAGAGAGCGAAATGTCAAGAACGTGGATGTCGTGGAGTGCAAAAAATACGTTTCTGTTTTGGTGGCATTTTCTCTTTCGAAATCGCTACGCCCCTTAAATGTCATGTTCGTTGCAAAAATCGTGATGATCTTATTGATGGTAGAGAAGAAGAGAGGAAGTTATGAATTTGAGAAGAGAGTCGTAGCTTATTGTGAGTCGAGCGAGTATATTCTGAGAGAGCGAGTGGAGGTCTAAAGGCCTCGTACGTGGAGCAGTGAAGCAAGACCTAGTTGAGATTGTCTTGAGGCTAATCATAAGTAATTAAGCGAAATGGGGTTAACATATTAAAGCCACGACGGTATTACGTGGCTGGCAGACAGCAATGGAGAGCAGCTCCGCCTTGTATTTAGATCGACGCCCTCGTATTTAGTGGCACTGACAGGAAATCCCTTGACCATACCGGAACGTTTATGGATCAGTTTGAAAGTCGTTTTAAAAAAGGGGGAAAAAAATATACAAGGAGAAGCTACGACGGAACTTAGTCGGAACAAGGGGGCGGGGACGATTTCGCAATTGAAGGAAAGTACGAATTGAGCCGGAACGATTCCTTTGAAAGGCGACTATCGCAACATCTGGGCCGGCAACAAGGTACAAGCGCGGCCTCCTTGCGCGAACTGCTGCGAGCTACGCTTTTGTAGACTGAGAATAATTTAGATCGGTCGACTCAATGGAATAAGCAAGTAGCCGCAAACTAGCAGACGGTGGATGCCGATTTCTTTCACGAACTCTAGCAGACAGATCCGGTCGTAGTGCTATTCACTAGTCCCTGTGACCTGCTTCGCCTTTCTCCCGGGTCATTAGAGTCAGGTAGTGCAATGGTTGCCTCCTATCTGCGATTATTCCAAGCGAACCCCTCCCATTTTCCACGGGGAAACACGTCCAGGTAGAGAAGATCTTTCGTGGAATGTGAACACGCTCCAACTTAGACGACATCGTTGTGTCGTCGTCGTCTCTTGAATTCCTGCGTGCGAAGTAGGTATTGGTTGGAAGGTATGGGACGCAGAACCACGCACTAACTTTCGAGACCCTTCGACTCGCTATTTATGAGTCAGCGTCTCGAGCTTCGGAACCATCGGAGGGGCTTTCAGAACAATTTTTTCTTCGCCTCCCAAAGGAATGGTCACCGGGTTCATTGTACCGGGCAGCAGCAACAGCAGCCAGTGAATCAGCTTCTCGGTGACGTCTGCTCGAGCGCCAACTTCTCCGGGGAACAGTATGTATTCCAAGAGTAGTCGCTTCAATGAGTCGAGTTTGGTTCGCTCGAAACTAAATCGTCCGAACTTTGGCCAAGCGGGGGGAGCAAAGCGGAGGAAGATCGAGGCCGAGATTTCGCCTGGGACAAACAAGCCTGTTTTCGCAAGCGCGGTCGGATTTCATGCGTATTAGGCGACGAAATTGAATCGCAATTTGGCGCTCGCATCATCGACCGCCGTCATCGGTTCACGGATATTGAATTTTCAAGCCGGCCGAGCACATCGCACATTGAGGGAAGACCGAGGTCCGTAATTACCCTGCTATTACGCGATAATTACGTTTTCGCCGGGAGGAAATTTCGTATTAGTTATCCCCTGCGGGCCAATATCACCCTCTCCTTCATCCTCTCCCTCGCAGAATCCCCTTTCTCTTCCCACGAGAATCAGAGTAACCAAAGTCGAACAAGTTTTTTCGTGACTTCCAAAGACGACTGTGGGAAACTCGTCCAAGTAGAATGAATACTAAGCGAGCCAAGTTTGCGAAAGCTAGTCTTCCAAGGAATTGAATCGGGATGAATAATCAGCTGAAGTCTACTCGAAGGAAAGCAGTAGCAGCAGCAGCAGCAGCAGCACCAGCGGGTGCTAGTCCAATTAGCAAGTGGCAGGCGAGAGGAGAGTATGCTCGAGGCCCCTTTTTCACCCTTCGCTTTCAGTTTCGCCAACGATGGTCGGTGCGGGTGCACTCGCAAAAAATCGATCCTCGCCCTACGAGAACCCCTCTATGCCTTTCTCTCTGTATGTGTGTCTCTCTCTCTCCCTCTCTGTGTATGTGTGTGCATTGTGGCACGCGCCATATTCTGCGAAATCCCACCGTTTCGATTTGGAAGCCGGGCGAAAAGGACCCTTGAAAGTTTCGCCTGGTAACACGGCTATCGAGCGAATGTATCCTTGATCGAGGGTTTCGCAGAAGATAGATTATCCCGATGGAAGAGTGTGCGGCGGCGCGCTCCTCGGCGGGTGGCGCTCTTCGGTGAAAGGACGAGCGAGCATAATGGGAGAGTGGGTGTCCTTTCATCCGGGCGGAATAGGCAGCGCTGCCTGATAGAAATATTGCAGGAAGCCGGTGGCAGTGGCCGAGCACTGGATAAAATAATAATACCACTCTCCACTATGGGGGCTCCGGCGCACTTGGAAATCTCCTCGCCCCATGAAAACCCACTCGAGCACCTTGCGCAACTATCATTTACGATTCCAGCCGACATGAGATACCGAAACGATACACGAAGCCTAATACTACGTCAATCCTCACACGCGCAATAGCAGCATTCTCATTCTCCAAATGGAGTTCCGCGATTTTTTGCCATGCCGATCGTCGTCAGTTGTACAGCGACGGCAATGTTTGATGGGCCGATTAGCTACGTCCTGTGGAGCAAGTCGCTTCCGGGATACCTCGACCTGACAAAGGCCGGTATCCAAGGACTTCGGTTCTGAAAACGAGCAGAACCGTGCTAGCGAGACAGGAGAATTATTCTCGGAGGTCGACGGACATTTATGACTTCGTGATCGGAGTATCTCAGGTCAGCGGAGAGAGGTTCTCGTTGCCGAAAAGGAAAGCGATGTTCGGCCGAGTGGTATTCGGGTGGATCGTCGCGTGCTTTTAATAGTGCAGAAGTGCGGATAGACAGGCAGAAACGGGTGCAGTCTCGACGTTTATTTTAGGGCCTCCTAGTATGCGCTCTCGACATACTAGCTTTATGATATTCGCATTGTTCGTCGAGATAGAGAGACACAGCCGGACTTCCTGCCGCAATACTTTCGTCGGTGCGGTAACTGGCGCGCGCGATGACGAAGGAGAGCCAGCCGTGAAAGTCGAACAGCAACAAACGATTGCGAGTCGTCGATGTACACGGCCAGTGGAACCAGTGGAATTGGCTCATGACCACCGAGGACAATGCGATCAGTTTGCTTTCTGCCCGGCCACTAATCCCAATCGAAAATCGTTCATTCGACGGGGAGCAGAGAACTGCATGATGTAATCATCGGGAAACCTGATGAGCGATATCGTTGCCTGACTATTTCGAGTCCGAAGAGACACGCGCACCTTCCTCTCTCTTTCTCTCTTTCTGTCTGTGTCTGGTAGATACGTGACTCTCAATTTCAATGTGTCCGAAGCTAAAACTTTCGATCGCCGATTGCCAAACCGACGGCGGTTCTGGCCTCGCGACATTCCCGTGATGCATGTGCACGCCCGGGATTTACGAGTGTCCACAGTACTAAATCCGGCCGGGGACTTCATCCTGGCAACGGATTAAGTCGTAGAGGGACACAACCGAGACTCCACTATCACGGCCACATAATCCGTACTACTTTCCTCGGTCAGTGACGAGCATTCAACAATTTCACTACTTTCCTTTTCCACTCGATTATATCATAGTCTGACCATCTGAATGGTAAATGGTCTTGCCAAGAATTCGAAAACGACGATGTTTTCGTCGTATCTTGATGCAATGATTTACAACTGCTCTTAGTTTGGTAACCCTAATAAGGAGACTACTAGTTGGAAGAGGGTTAATTATAAATGCGAAAATTGCTCGGGCGTCCCGGTAACAGCTGTCTGCCGTGTAAGAGAGAGGCGACGGCAGGTTTCAGGAATGCGGCAGTTGCCGACTGCCTTTTCTATTCATAGGGCCTTCTTGCCATCCCCTGCCTCTTCTTCCCGGTAGACTAGAACTAGAAGAAGGTACGGACAGAAATTCGTCTCTAGGACGATGATAGGCAAGGTGAAGCGGCTTCTGGTGCACTGGGTAATAGGTGCAAGAGCGTTGGATCAATGCTCGAAGAGCGGAGGTCGAAAGTAAGCGTTCGAAGTTCAGCGATAGCTGGTTAACGTTGGGAGATAGGAGTATCCCAAGACGAAGATGAAGAAGGAGTGGAGAAGACGTGCAAGAATGACTGAGAAAAGAGTGCGGAGGATTCGTTTAGCAAAGAAGCGAATCGTAGCGACAAGCGGCACCTCGCTGCTGGTGTCGAGGCTAATTAAGCCGCAGCATGTGGCTAATTGGTGCTCCGATTAAAGCAACGGTCTTGCTCCGCAAGGTCGCAGGGCCTCCTACCTCTCAGCTGGTGCTCTCTTGTCGAAAGACTGTAACACCAGAGGCTGACGAGGTTCAAGACCTCGCTGCCAGATAACTCGCGCCGATAAACTCTCGCTCCCTTTTGACTTAGAAACAGCTGTGTTTGCGAGAGCCTCCGGCAGCAGGAACCCGATGGGACCACCACAACGAGTGGCTTTTTTTTCTCGCTGCCTTCTCGGTGTTCTCGATTACCAGGAATTCGAGTGCGCGTTTGCCGCTGCGATGCAGAGACCGACAACGGCAACGTGGACTCCCTTCGTGCCTCGTTGTTTACCGTCGCTCTCTCTGCCACACACGCGTATATTGCGTGACGCACGATAATAATCTGGATGCTCCGAGAGAACGTTCGCTCCTGCAGCGTGCTGCTTCCCTCGACAACAAAGCACAACTCGCTTGCCTCTGTCCTCGCAGCGAGGGATGAGCGGGGTGCCGAGAGATAACGCGCGATTGTCATCTCCTGTCCTCTCGAGAGCCGACGAGACGACGAGGAAAAGCTTGCTTCTCTGACCTATTTACGCCGAGGCTGCCCCAAAGTGCACGAGCACTCGGACTCGCCAATGAATTTCGCGCGCTATCATTTCCAATTCTACTCGTTTTACGTGGGTGTTTGAGATCGAGATTCTTTGTCGAGAGCTGCGGGAGGCAGCGCGCGAGATCCGTACGGCAGGGCCGAGGGAGAGAGAAAAAATCGAAAGGGAAAAGGTCACTGGCGAGAAAGTAGATGGTACACTTGGTGCTTGGTATGTCCAAGCGATCGAAATTCGGCATCTCCTGTGGGAGTTTCGAGATCTGGTTAAACTCACCGATAGTACGCTCCAGGCAGCTCACGAAGCTCCTTTGTATCCGGGGCAGTGAGAAATCCTCGTGGTGACAGCGCGCCGAGCTAGCCGTGTTACATTCATCGAACACACAAATCACTGGAGCACTGAATGCTTAGCGTGGACACTGTTAAGCGGGCTTTCCGCGCGCGTAAGCTCGCCTTGACCCCTCGATCTGACCGGTAGATCGGTTGGAATTTCACGAAAACCACATTGATAGCGCGAGAGACCGTCAGCTTGCTTCGGAGATCATAGACCAGCTGTGTTTTTGCTCGACCATTGAGGAACTGGTGCATGCGCACCACCAACAACCACGCCATCTTGGTTCACGAGTGGGAGTAGGAGCGAGCGCCATTTTTGAAGCACGTGTTTCTATTGCTATTGCGATGTTCGATGTTTCGCATTGTTATATCACTAATTTCGAACTTCTAATCACTGCTAGCTATTCCCGCCACTCCTCTTATTACTATTATATGAGCTGGTAAGTGGTGGTAATGTGAATTAGTATTGCATCTCAGTACAATTGTACTGACCATCTGCCAAGAGCTAAGTTCGCAGTAGCGTGGACTCCGAAGGGCAAATGAGATTACTCATGGAAGTTTTGTTAAGTATACGTCCAGCATACATTGTTTGATTAGTGTAATAAAGTTCTTGGAATTGATGAGTGTATTGGGAACAGACTTGGTTATCTGTGTTGGCAAACATTGATAATACACGGGGCCAATGTGTGCCGGGAATTAGGTTTATTGGCTGGTTATAATATGTAATGTTTAGCACTCACCGATAGCCCCATTATGACTTTCACTTCCTGTCGCCTGCGTTCCCACTGTGCACTGCAGTTTTTCACACGCGATTAATGTTAATATTTGTGATTAATAATACGACGAGCAACCGCCTTACCGTGCGGCCATGATGTTGCAAGTAACCGCTAGAGGCGCTGCATGGCGGTGACAAATGACGCTTGTACCGACAGTCGCTTATTTTTTGCGATAACTTAATATTCGATTTTAATACAACAATACTTAATAGTTATTTAATTATCTATATCCTTAAGAACTCGCGTAAGTAATTATTCATAATAATAACAAGTTCAATGTGAATGTAGTTAGTTATCGATTGACAATGCGATCATCGACTCATCAGTCGATATCTCGGCGCCATTCGATAGTTCCAAATGGCGGGCAGCAGGTGTGCGTCGTGTCGTCATTTATCCGTCAATTTTCGTGATTTTATACTAAATATTAGAATAACTGTGCATAAAAGTATCGCCCAAGCGTACTTTAGCCAATGCTGAATATTTTGTGATAAAAGTTTGTGGTGGACACTGCTGATTTCGGTGAGACCAAAGAAACACTGGCAGAGGAACGAGGATGCAGTTGATTTTCAACGAAATAGTTGCTCCCACTCTACTTTGGTGAGTCTAACACTTAAATTATTGTATTTGCTTATGAAATTTAACTTTGTGATATATTGCTATTGCGTGTGGAGCATTATTATATTGTATTTGGAATGTGACGCATTGTGCAGCAATGTACAATTGCAATACGATTTATGACAAGTTAACAATTAGAGTTACTTTATTAAATTTGACATTAGAAATATCAAATTCGGGAATGCCAGTATTGTATTGCGGCATTTGAGTAAAAAATGCAAAAGAAATCGGGCCCCTCCGGGATTTGAACCCGGGACCTCCTGCACCCAAAGCAGGAATCATACCCCTAGACCAAGAGGCCTGATGTTGGAAACTCTTAGTACTATTTACAGTAAGAGCTACATTCTGGAATCGAAACATTGAAACACAGTAGAATCTATCAGGCACAAAGACACACAAATCATACTTTTGTTAGACTTTGATAATATCAAAGGTTAATACGCTGGTCAATTTTATGACACTAATCTATATTTTAGCTCAATATGTTATAATTGATTTCTGCAAAGTCTGATTTCTTCAGTTACCTTTAATATTCCAAAAATGAGGGAAAGGTCATTAAAGAATTACGCTTATGTAACACATCTTATCGGCTCTTTATTGGTGACACGCATAATGGACGTGCTACACATAATAATAGCATTTCTCCTTAACAAAAATAGTTACAGTTGAAAAAGTCGCGCAGAAAATGCTCCATATCAAACCGATGCGAATCACCGTATTCACGGTGTGTTTGTACATTTACACAATTTCGCTACGTCAAACATCAATCTGAATCTCGATCGCTTCGTGCGCGCGCTTACAGCACATACATACAACAATGTCGTAACTCCGGTAGAAAAAATCCAGGGTTGCCACTAGATTATTTAGAAAATTGTACATTGTCCCGGGACCGCTGTGTCGAGTCAACGATTGGTCAGACTAGACTACAACTGTTTTTTCTTCTTGCACATAGAAAAACGAGAACATTCGATACACGTTTGTCTTTTATAAATACATATCAATCTAGACTGACTTCTCCCTCGTGACTTTACGATAAAGTCATTAGTAGCAAAATCGCACATCCGCACGCGAGAAGACAATTGTTTTATTGTCAACACACGCGATTGCGGTCGCCACTGGATTAATTGACCGTCAGTAAATACGGGGATAAAAAACAGCGTTACATCAGTGGAAATTACATTGAGATCATACAGTAGGACTTAATAGGATCTGGGAACAATATGGTCCTATGAATACGAGTGAATTAGTCGCTTCTCTTCATTATGTTGCATTCGGTACTTCCGTTACCATGTCATAATGGAGTGAGAAGGCTGATACAAACTGAGCCATATCGAATAACTTTATATGTAAACACTACAAGTGCACTTGCTCTCGCCACCTTTCGCATTCGGCATCGCAGCGTGCCCTCATTGTCAGTTCTCGAGTTTTTCGTTCCTCTCAACGCACCCGGCACTGGCCACTTCGTTTTTCAACGTCGAGAGAACTTCAACTTTTTAAACCCTTCCAGAGAGGGTGTGTCATTACAAGTCCTTTCTCTCTTATTACACTTCGATTCTCAGAGGAGAATAAGCAAGTACGAAAGTACACATTGGGAACGAAGGTGTTTGCCGATCATCATCGAATACCACAGAATAGCTTGATGGCCTATTGAGGTTCGATCATAGCTGTTATCGTAGCGGGTGTGGTCGGCGCTTCTTGAGGTGTGTCATCCAACATTAAAGTGGCACTGGGTTCCTCCCGGGAATTTCGGTCGGCTCTTCCACCCTTCGGTGGAATATAAGTCCACCAAGCCAAGAAGAAGAACAGCAAAGAAGCAGCTTTACCAATAAATGCCAAAGCCAACATATACCTACAACATAGGGAAACCAATGAAAAACACCCTGCCAGTTATAATCCTTGTGTGAAAGGAAAATTCCTGAAGTCGAGACCTGCTCATGTAGTAGTTGTCATAGACGAGGCAAGCTCCCTTGCCTTCGCTGGTCTCGTTCCATAGGATGCAGGTGTCGTCTATCAGAGTACCGAACACCATGGGAGCTGGAATGGTTCCGAGGATTCTCACTTTGATCCACTGGATACCAAGAGCGAAGGAACGCTGGTCGTCTCTGACGACCCTCAGCGTCGAGGAAAGTGCAGGCATTGTGCAAAGGAAGGTCATGAACATGTTGCAGAATGCTAAGACGATGAACACCCATAACAAATTGCACGAGCTGCTGCAAGTAGTGTTCACTGCTTGATACGAGATCACATCATCCGTATGCAAAGAAGTCTTGTTCATCGGCGGCGCTTTGATGCATTCACAATCAGCGAACACCTGTCAGATAACACAGTTTCAACATGTTACAACTATCATTAACATCGTCGCATATGTCGATAATAACACTGATGAATCTTTGTTCCTTACCTTAACATCATTAATTGGAATTTCCTGGTGGCAGCCTGCATGACACGGCGAGTAATACGTGATCCCGTTGACCCCGCAAATTGGATTGAAGTCGGACCTCGAACAGGAACAAGCGCTGTTGCACGTGTCCTCCAAGGACAACGGCTTCCTGAAATGTGGGTCACGAGAGAATTAGAGCGTACTAGGATTCGGTTGGAATTGGAAGCAGCTTATCAAACATCCTCTAGATGCAAGGTCGAACACGGAGTATGCAAAATATGTACCTGGGTTGAGTGTAGGGTACTGTGACGCCAGCGAAATCCAAGTTAGGGCAGTTTAGAGCGAAACAGAGCGTAAAGGCTATACAAGCGCCTGTGGCTAAGAGGCAGAATTTCAAGATGCCCGAACATGGTAGATTTAATCGTTTTATAAGATATCCACCGAGAAAAGTACCACCGCCTCCTGCTGGTACTGTTACCAATCCTGTAAAAATGTCATTCACTATTACAAATCACTGCTGATAAATGCCCCTCGTAAAACGGGCCGCTGGGAATTTCGGGTGTGGTAGAGGCTGGGAGGATCGGTTTGATTGATTATTAGTAAAAGTTTCCGATACCCACCCATCAGGAGCGCGGCGGAACTGGCACTGACGCTAAATTGATTTTCAATGAGCTTCGGTAGGAAGGCAGCGAAGCCGGCAATCAGCAGACCTTCACTGGCACCTGCCAGGTTCAGCATGAAAAATGCGGGATTCCCGAGCAGTTCGGTCAAAGCACGCGGTAGTTCACGTATTTTTGAAAATGCTTCGCCGGTTTCACTCGATGCCGATTGTTTCGGTTTCTCGTGTGCCTCCGATACTCGCTCCTTCGCCAATTCCTCCGAGCCTGCAAAATAAAGTTCACACATTTCTTGCTCGTATATTTTTTTGTAGGAATAATCATATTTCCCTGTTGTTCGTACCTGGCAATGACGCTGGAAATGCTAGGATCGGAATTGCAATGACGAAGCAGATGACTGCGGCTGCTAGGAAGCCGATCCACCAAGCTCCCACCCATACATTGCTATCTGGTGTGATGCCGATTCTGTAATTACAGTTTTAAACCTCTCAATCAAAAATGATTTTTCTCAGTACTAAATTAAAGGTAACAACGTTTAATGAGAGTATCATTTACAAGGACTATTAATTTATGTTGGTGAGCAAAGAACCCAGGTGTTGCTTTGCCACGTGCAACCACTGGGAAAGGAGTAATGAGTTGTAGGCGTGGAGCAATTACGTCAAGGCAATCCTATAATCTCAGCGCAGTGTTATCCGTTCTCGTTTCGGGCTAGTAGGTCGAAATTAGCCGGCTGGCTTCACCCGAGGATCGTTTCCCATGCGGTCGCTTTTAATTCCGCGGGCGCGCGCGCGCGCGGAGAGGGAGGCCGAAAAATTCGTAACTCGCCACAGGCTCGAGCTACCCAACTTTCCCGACTAATTGCCCGAGCAGAACACCATACCGGGCCGCGCGCCGCCGGTAGCTTCACACTACACCGACACACGGCGGCCGGCTATCACAATTCGTGCAGGGATGAAACTCTGGCAATTTTGCTGGTAGCGCGCAATACACACAGTACTGTCGAGGCAGAACGATAGAAGGCAGCCGGTAGAATGGCCGAGCGAAGGAGGAATGTCGAAAGTGAGAGAGCGGAAAATTGAGAAAAGTAGTCGGAAGAAGAGCAGGCGGCAGCAAGTGCGAGTTAGCTCTTTTCCGCGTCTCCTCATCGTCCAACTCTCCATCTGCTCCTTCTATCTCTGAGCAGCATCCGCCAGCAAACTCGCCGGTGTTCGAGAAACTTTTCATTTGCCCGCTAGATTAAACGTGGCACACATACGCGCTGAGGCGCATACACCTGCCATACCAGTTGTTACACGAGTAGCTTCTCCTGTGTGTACTGCTCTTTCTACTATCCCGTGTCTCTTCGGCCTTTTACTTTTCCTAGCAGCTATATACCTTTTCTCGCCAACGCTACTTCCTTCGCTCCAAGTACCGGCGGAATTGTAATTGCATTCGCGGGAATATTGTTAGCACCAGCGTGCCAGCAGGTTGTTCTTCCTCTCGTGAAAACACCACTGTGATTCCGGCTTTGTGAAAGATTGGATCGCGCTAATCCCTTTAAAAGTGGCAGCCGTAAAAGAGTGGTGTGGTGGGATTATTTCTTCGAGCCACCGAGAGTTTGCAATGGGAAATTCGGGAATCGAGGCTCGCTTTTCTGCCGATTCAACTATCAAGTTCGTATTGGCTATTAATTTTTTTTTTTTTTACGGATCTTCGGGTGATAGGATTTTCGAGGGGGTTGAAAGGGGTGCAACGGCGGTTTTTGTGGAAAGCCGGTTCTGTCTGATGGGCGTGGCACATTTTTTTTTTTCGTGGCGAGCCTGCTTTCGATCAAGTGATTGATTACCAGGAAACGGCTGACTAACTGGCCGATCATCCCTTAAACCGACTTAACTACGTTTGTTGTGGATTCGTAGCATCCTGTGCCTTTCTTCTCGTTGGTTTCTTACGCCTCCCTGGAGTCTCCCTTTTCCAAGTTGGTCGGCGTCTGCCTTTCAGGGATTTCGACCTTTCGGACGTCCAATGTGCGCCGTGATATTAATACGGTACGCGTCGCTACGACACGGATCAGCGTCGGCGAAGGGGAGGCGATGGTTTCGTGGCGTCGCGTCTGGTTTCCAGGAATTTCCTTGGTCAATATCCTCGACGATATATCTTTCAAACGTAGTAGCAAACAATTCCACTAAACGATGTTTCCATAGCAAATCATAATTTTCCACCGAATTTCAATGAAAGCGATTAATTAAACTGTCGGGTATCAAGCAGATCGATCTTCAATCAAAATTCAATCGTAACTGACTGACGAATAATTACAAATGCAAATCTAATTGTGCAAACTTCAATATACATTCGACATGTGTTAATTCAATATTATCCAAAATTTCATATAGTTATTAGTCATCTTTAAATATAACTCCCTTTCTGTCATTAACACTAATTTCTGATAACTGACAAAGTCCGCACTTTTATTCGGGTCGAGAATTTTCGCTGAACTCCGGCAACTTGAAGATCCTGTTTCATCAGCACATTAGCCAGTTACGTTTCCTTACCTAGCGCAAACCAACTCTCTTGAGTCACCAACATCATGCTACATTTGCCTGAGAGGGGTGTCTCCGAGGGAAACAATGTTTTAAGTGAGATTCACGATGTCTGTGGCGGCGTCGGCATCGGCGGAGAGTGCACTCGTTAGAAGCCGGTACTAAACTCGATTTCCAAGAGAGGCAGTGGAAAAAAGTGGTCGCTTCGTCGAGCGATTAATTCGATTCTCACGTGCAAAAGCAAGAGAAATGGGCGGGGAAGGGTACGAGAGTGTATGGGAGAGAGAGAGAAAGAGAGGGAAGGAGTTGTCCAAATGGGGGTGAAAGAGAGAGGAAAGGTGAGTGAACAAGGGGCATGGGACTTCATGGGGAGGCGAGTAGACAAATGGAACTTGATTGTGCCCTAAGTGTTGGGGGATGAAGTGACAGTTTTGAAGGGTAACATCGGCGTCATCGTCAAACATTGGCTCACCGCTTGACATTTTCCCCGTGGGACACACATGTTCACCACGTACGCACCCACCGATACACGAATACACGCGCTGCCATCCAGGGTTACATGCACTATTAATCTTGGCCCATTATACGCTTTAATGGCAGTGCGGGGTATTTTTATCGGAACACGGTCAGCGAAGGTATGCTTTTCTCATTTTGTAAAGTTGCCGTATACTTCAAAAGGATCAACAGACAAGTCTGTGTAATTTGGCTATCTGTATGGTATGCATGTATGTACATTTGTACATGCGTGGGATATTCCGAGAGGCGAGGTATGGTTGGGGAGAAAAATTAATTTGATAGCTATCGATCCGATCGGCACGCGCCACTCTGCCGATTATCCTCGTCTGCGGTCTGTCCTTTCAAGGGCGTTCGAAAATAGATGATAAAAATTCAATAGTGCGTATACGCGCTTCATTTTTATCCTGGCAACCACCTTGGCCTGGCAAGTGTGTCTACCTGTCTGACTCAAAGAGAGTCTTATAAAAGTCTGTCACAGTTCGATTCTCACGTATACAAAATTACTGATGCCAATTTTGATTCGAATATATTTCAAGATCGGCAGATAGGATTGGAAGATTTATTGGGGGAGAGTGGGATAGGAGAGAAAACTTAAAATCGTCCCGCCAATAGTAAATTCCAGAAAGGGTGGTTTAGTGTGCAGTGCGGATGTGTCGAGAATGCTCGAGGCAAAGTGACTGGAATACTCGGTATTTGCATACCGCCGGATGTCAGTTATTCCGGTGAAACGCACGTCTGTTTCCCTGTGTTACCTGGCACCGGGCGAGTGAGCACTGCGGTGTGTCGGAGAGCTTCTCCACACGTCCGCCTACACGGCTCCGCTCGGAAGCGGACAGATCGGCGCAAACAGCCGATAAATCCTGGCGAGAATTTAATAACGTCGCGCGCTGACACTCGCTCTCCAACACGTGTCCTCCCTCGAACGGCAACCGGCAACGGCTACCGAGAGCAAAAAAAAAGGTGGGAAATATGCGTTTAACGCGGCAGCCCAACCCGACGAATTCCGGGGCCGTGCAACCATTATGAGCGCCATCCGCATCGGCATTCGCCCACTAGCGGACTCTTACGGCCGTAAACCATGTAATTAATGCCGAGCTCGGAATTTCCACCATGACAAATTCACCGGCCTGCGATAGTCCACATAATCCAACAGCAATGACACAAAACAACCGTCATACACGATTCTAAGCGCATTACTATTCCGACATTTAGAAATTTAATTCAATTTTGGATAAACAACTTATTGTTGATTATGAGACTTACGTTGTTGGATCGAGAGTGATGAAATCCGTGTAGAGTTTCAATAATTCACCACCAACGACATAGCCAAAGGCAGGTCCTATTATCGCCATGGTATAATAAATACCTGTAAACAAAAACAATCATCGCAAATCATTAAGAAGAGTATAAAACCACACAAAAGTAATATTCTCGTCGTTTATTATATCATACCTAGATAAACAGAGGACATTTTTTTCGAGACATTCTCATCGAGGAAGGTCACGCCAAGAGTGTAAAATGGTGCAGCACCAGCGCCGTGCAGGAGTTGAGCCACCAAGAAGATGGTTAAGTACAAGCCGCTGTATGGCTCGGCATCGGCCAATCCGGTAGTGCTGTTGCACGACACCTGAAATAAGAAAAACAGCATATGTCACGTATCGAAGCTTAACACAGGCACACATGGAACCATTTGTCATGAAGTAGCTCAATCGTTCTGCAAATAAGAGCACTTACAGAGCCGTCGGACGTGTTCGTCACCTTGTGACAAATGTTTTCTGGTTGTTGGCCTCCTCTATATTGACCTGCCAGGTAATGCGGAGAGGCGAAGAGCAAACTGCCGATACCCAACACGAGAACACCAATACCAATGTACCTGTCAGTGAAAATCGTTCTATGAATGAACCAGCTCACATATACACCAAAGGAATAGGAACAATTCGAAAGCACGGCGAGCATTAATGCTTCCAGTATTGGAAACGAGTCTCGCGTTAATTCAGAGCGATATCATTCGGTAATCGAGGCTCGCCTACATAATAGCCGGGTGGAAATCCTCCCTCGCCAATAAGTATTTAGCGTCAACAAATCCCCGAGGGGGGAAGGGATTTAGCGAGACCAGGTGTATTGTGGATGCTGGGGAGATCGTGATGGAGATTCTGGATCGATCAATGATGATCAAGGTGTTGGAGGAAAGAAGCGAAATGGAAATGAAGGTTGAGAGGCGTCGGGTTTGCCTGACGTTACGATCAATATTTATGAGCCAGCGGCGAACAACTCTGATATCGGTATTAATATTAATAGGTAGAACAATAGCTTCCTAGATGCGTGCATGAAGCGTACTCGCTGAGAGGATCGAATGATCGTAGAACAAGCTATAATGCATACCTTGGTTTCGAAGCTTTGGTACGTCCTCCGAGATAGCTCACCGGCACCAGTAGGAAGAAGCTTGCAATGTCGTATCCACCTGCTATCAGACCAGTCTGCGAAGAACGTAGACCAAATCTCCTCTCGATCGTCGTAATAACGACGTTTACAAAACCGTTCACCACCATTCCTGGAACGAGACATAACTCGATTTCATCTCGTCGATCGCCTATACTGCTTTTCCTCTCTTCTAAAGTTGAAAGTACTCTCGTACAAATTCTCCTCAGGGATTGGTGAACGAAGGAAAAATAGTGTTCTATCGTAGCTATTGACCTCTCTAATTTGCCATTAAAATTTATTGTGGATTAAGAGGGGCGTTGCCCCTCCATTCGAGGACGGTTAGTTCGCCTTCAGGAGTCAATCGTCCATTGTGACTGCATTTCCAAAGTTCGATCACCCGGCTGAAACTACGCGCAACTTCCTCGCCAGCTAAATTCCCCGGACACGCAGTCAATGCAGTGTGCTTGCTTCGAGTGTGTATGTATGTATGTATGTACTTGGAGGAAGTGTCCCGAGCGGCGGAAAGTTCTCGAAAAACATTTAATCGATGGGACTCGCTCCCCGGTAATAAGATCTCGCACACACGCCAGAGTGTACCAAGCGTAACATTGGCAATCTCGAGTGGCGGATGGAAGTTGCGTGTGGATTTTGAATGGACCGAATTTCACCGAGTGAATATGGAAAGCAGATTGATTCCATTACCGAACTGAGCTAGCTGGGCTCGCAGACATTTGAGAGAGATGTTTATTTCCTTCTTTTAATGTGCGAAAGCCAATCATCGTCGACGAGAGGAAATCCTTTGAAAAAAGGACTGCGCAATAAGCCCCTTTGCCAGAGGAATCCTAAACAGAGCGGGTCTCGCTAGATGGCAAAAAGCATATTTCCAATAGAGGAAGCAAAAAGCCTGATCGGATAATTAGCGCACTCGAGGCAGAGAGCGCTTATCGTGTCGGTTAATTACGATTGCGGGGAAATTCAGCTAGAGCTGCTGTACTGCGCGGCACACGCCATCGGGAAAAAGCGTTTAAGCGCTCGGTCGTGCTCCAACAATTTACGATCGCCCTTGCCCTCTCTTCTTCTCTCTTTCTCTCACTAATTTAATAAATATCCCAACGAATTAGCACGATCACAATCACAGTTGGCCTTGCGAGCGCAAGGATTGCGGCCCAGTTCTCGAGTATCCGGTGTGTCTCCCCGGAAAAGAAGGGTCACCTTCTCATTGTATTGTTAATTGAGAATTTTGATTAAAACGGCTGCTGCCCCCATCGTAGCTCAGCGGGACCAATTGCTTTTCACCGTGTGCCAGAGTGCGATACACAGATCTATTCATACATACATATACATATGTATGTACTCGACTAGACATAGGCGGTTAACTCCGCGCGAGGAGCACCAGTCTCGTAGTCCACGGGAGACCAAAGAGCTGACATGCCATTGCCATTGTGCGACAATTTGCTTCATTCTACAATGAACCATCGTCAAACGATACTCTTCCCGATCATCTACCAACTGCGAGACTCCCAAGGGAGTAAATTTCTTTAAAGTGTACTCCTGACTTAGTACACGAAGGATCTTCCCCTCGGCGAACGTAGATCGTTCGAGAGTGACAGGCAGCAGCTTTCGCACGATCGCTTTTCTCGAGTCCTGGGTGGTCCAGAGATCCCTGGAGCTCGTCGACCTCCCACCAGCAGTCGTCCGGAAAACTCGATTTCCGGTTATCGTCACTCAACCCGTCCCCGAGTTCCGCGCGCCTCCCACCCCAACCACCGGTGCTGCCTCGTCTCGGCATCTGAAAGCTCCCGAAATTGCATTCGAATGCAGGGCTATTAGCACGGGCGGCAAACGGCGACACCGAGTCGAATCTCTCTCTACTACTGCTCTCTGCTTTCGGTTGAATGCTGCGCGCTTTGAATGTAGCGGTACGTGCGGAATTATGTGTCGAGATATAGCACTCTTGCCGAGATCGATTCGATTCCATGGTAAATAGGGATATAACTGTCGCGAGGGAGGCTGTCGAGAGTAGCTGTAATATGGTCAAGTGTCGTCTGCATTCTTCTGGACGATCTTCTACTGTCGCTCGAGATCGTAATTCTTATGTGCCTCAAGATTGTATCGAACTATCGTCGAAATAGCTACGAGTTCGTTTGGATCTTCCTATTATCCGATGGACGCTTGAATATATTTATCAAACCTCCTACTCTACTTGGATATGCTATCGGACTACTGATATCGATATCAAAATATGTTGCGTTGCTATGGGAAGGATTGGCACGCTCGAGCGACTGCATTCGGATCGGTTCGCGCGATAGCTGTTCCATTACCTTATTCATGAGCACGTCCTTCACGTTTTCCGTGAGAAGCGAAATGATCGTAGCAGTGGAATCAATTGCACAGATTAATCACGTACCTTGCATCGCACCTGCCCAACAGAGCCAAAAGAGCGCCCACTTAGCCGTGCGGAATCTCTGCAAGTACTTCGGCTCGAACCAGAACCAACCACACCTTGTACTATCGGATGTCCTCTCTGCTTCTCTCGTTGGATCCTCCTTGATTTCCGGCTTCCCGTCGTTGAATTGCTCCGGGAAATTCGGTAGAGTTTGGTGCATATCCGGCACCCCCGACTGTAAATCATAATCGAATGATATTATTTAATTTAATAAAACATGCTTTCCTGAAAATTGTAACAATAATAATTGTTGCAAAATCATTATTTTAATTGGTCGACTTACACTAAATGAAAATTTATCCCTCATGATTGCACCTTTCGATTTAAAGGCTTGTGAAAAATCGATTGACAATTGCTTGGCTCGTATTTTTAGCAGTGTGCTATCGGGCCGAAATCGATCGTGCCATTTTTACCGCGCGGTGCGTACTATTTCTCTCGGAGTGTCCAGAGTGTTACTCTTCCGTTCTCCGTTATAGCTCAGCGGCACATATTGGCTCTACCGATTTATCTCACTGTAGGGGACGATGTTTCGTAGCGCTCTTGCCAAGGATTCGTTGGAGAAGGTGCGAGAGCGTCGGCTGGCATTTGCTCGACCGGTAGATTGATCGACGAAGAGTGTTACGCGCGGCTTTCCTCTCATCGCTGAAAAGGGGTAGTTCGAGGGAGAAATCGGATTTCCCGAGCTGCTAGCCAGTCACAGCCAATCCGACCACGAAGCATCGAAAGTTGAGCACGTGATTCTTTTTTTTTATCCTCGAGACACCACCAGAGAAAGAGAGAGGGAAAGTTTCCGGGGGCGGAAAACTTTTTGTCGCCTCGTCGTCTCGGGTAACGAATATTATTGTTCGACTTTGAGGGCTTTCGGAAGTACTCGGACGACTTCTTTCCCTTTAATTGCGGTTTCTTTGGACGACTTCTTTGGAAGGATTCCTGCAGGAGAGTACAGGGCAACGTGACACTGGTTGGAATCTCTGTGTGTATGTGTGTGTGTGTGTGTTTCCTCGATGATTAAAGATTCAGAGTCGCAGCGGGGTCATCGGCCAGGCGAAGGGTTGGTGAGGAGGTCTCTCTCATTAGAAAATCGCTTTCGTGCCTCTGGAGCGATCGGGATCACGCCTTTACCACTGATTAGATTCGCCCTCTCCTCTCTGATCCCGACAAAGCCGGCGCACTTCCGCCTGGATTGCCGAAGGCACCCCGAACAGCCTCATCCGCCACCCGATGTACACCGCCGCTATTAATGATGTGTAATGAAGAGTTCGGCATACGTCGCGCGCCGATCCCGCGCACACGCACCCGCAGAGATACACACTCACACGCACAATTCTCTTCTACGGAATCGTGTATCTGCAGCCGATCGGTCACTGAACCGTGCGCGATTTGACGCCTCGCTTATTACACCCTGCACTTCCGTCCAATTTGTTTCTCCTACGGTATGCGACACCCCTTAAAATATATCCTGCCGTTTTCCAATAAAAAAAAAAGAGGCGAAATCGGCCGAACACATTTATCTCGGAGAGCAGCGTCCCAGTGCGAGTTTAAATTCAAGCTGCACAGTTCGTCAAGCGACCGTGTTCTTTTTTTTTTTGTCGTTGTTCTGCCACTCTCCACAGGGAATAAATTTCTGTCTTGCACTTTTCGTTATGAGCTGCTCTGGTGTTCGCTGGGGTTGGCCTCCATGATTTTATTTACCCGTCGCGCATCGATAGGGAGACAATGCAATTTGTCGACAATGTCTTCCGGGTATCACTTGCAAACTTCGTCTAAGACGATATCGAGTTTCGGGGAGAGATTACGCTTCCAAGATAAATATCAGTGTTGCGCAAGCAGGGTTGACAATCCCGGTGGACGCAACAGCAAGATGCAACTCGTGCAATCGCTAATTTCCTCGTTTGTCAAACAGTCGGGTTGCAATGTCGAGCGAAATCCCGCGCACTAAATCACACAAAGTCACCGGAGAGCCGCGTGGTCCAGGTGGATGCTGGCTATCAGGAATTAAAAAGAGCAACCACCGGATGAACAGTTCCCCCGAGCATTTACGCGCGCGCTCCACTCATTGCACTGGCGTTGGATCGTTTGTCAAAAGTCCGGAGTGTCACTACCGGACACCGGGTGCCGATGATCTCATCCAACAGGTTCGGTTCAACCCCCGTAAAGCATCCCCTTAAAATATCCACTCTCTCGAATGAAAATTCCGTTGGAAGGTGAAGGAAATAATTTGTTTAAAAATTCCAAAATTGTAACAACCACAGTATGTTTGAATAAAATTTCGATCGTAACTCCAGTCAAATTGACTCGAATCAGTGAGTCATTACTGGCAGCGTAGTTGGTTGCGGCCACGCGAGCACCGACTAAGGCCGCGTGTCACACGCGACTGAGAGCTCGTGCTCGCTCTCAGAGTTTTCCCCGCGAGTTAAAACGCCGTGTATGCCGCGCTACCACTGCCGCTTCTACTACCACAGACATCCTGCTTCTCTGTCGGACGCCTGTGGATCGAATATCATCCTCGCACTCGCTCCAACTGCGCCCCGCTCCATCTCTCTGGCTGTACCAGTTCGTCTCATTTCCTCCTATCGCATCCCTTCCTCTCTCTCTCTCTCTCTCTCTTCCACCAATCCTCACTCTTCTCTGTCGGTCTCATTGCGTCGACCTGTTCTCGCCCCTTTCCTCCACCCTCTCCCTCTCTCGAGTGGCCGGAGCCACCCCTGGCGGCGTCCCACCATAAACCACCCCTACTAGCTGTTGCTTCGGCCAGCGACCGAAAGGATGACTGCGCCCGGCCGCTCGCTCGCTCGCTCGTTCGAACATAATAAACCTTGTTAATTACCGCGCATAACGCGTATCATCCGATAGCGCGCGCGCGAGTGTACAGTGATACAGCATCTTCCACCCGTTATACACGGAATCCACATGTATTACGTTTTACATGAGTATGCGTACTAAATGCAGGGATGCCAGGAGGGTTCGAGCGATGTTGAATCTCTCCAGCCATTGTACCATCGTTTCAGGAATCACATTCATTGAGCCCATTGACTCTGACATGTGGTACACCTGTACACATCCACCAACTTCGAACGAGAGAGATATACTAATGGATGAGAAGTTTCATCCCTTTTTTCGATACACTCGCACTTGTGTTTGCTACGCGTGGTGTTCAGGTGAATAATATTAGATTCCCAATGGGAAAAGAGCGACAAGGCGGCTAGATAAGATGGGGAATGGTAAATAGAGCATCTGTGGGAAGCAGGTGCCTCTGCCGTGGCAAAGAGGAAGCTTGCTAGAGAGCACGTTCATGCATAAGTGATAGCGAGTAAGGAGGGCATTACTTTAGCGGCGGCGGCTAGCGAAATTCCGAATATTTTAAGGCGAACTCGGTGTAGGTCAGGCGACCGATAGCAGCTTGCTGGACGTGTTTCGAATTTATGATGGTAATAACACCATCGTAGTATTAGTAAGAGCACGCCCGCGCGCAAGTCGTTGGTAGCACGAAGAGTTCGGAATAAATCACGCTGATAATATTGCGGGGTCGTTAAGGAGGCTATGCGCTGTCGTGACGCAGCGGTTGCGAAGAGCCGATGATGAGGAATGATGAACTTGGTGGAGAAATCGATAGGAAATTGCGTAATATATTCACTGATGAATACATAAGAAGCATCTGTTAGATATTAACACATTCTTGAATGGACGCTTTATGGAAAAATGCTCATTATCGTCTTTGTTCGATAACGTGGGTGCTATGTAAATGATTTGTCTGCAATCTTGTACATTGATACTTCTATTGCAACACTAGTCTCGTAGGAAGACTGAACTGGTATGAAATACGCGCTCGTAATTACAGTCGAGCATACATCAGGCAGAAGGAGAGTGCACTACATTCGGAATATCTTAGAGGAGCACGTGCTGGCGGCAGAGCGATAACAACCTGTCACTGCGATAATTAAAGTCTTGCCATCTTTAAACACACTTTCCACTGCGTAACACGTCGCACACCATCATCTTCTCCGACGTTCTTTCGACGGCGGTGTGCTCACTTCCGGAAGACCCGGGCGTAAGGAAGTCAGTCTACGTGCGACGGTCTGACCAACTTCTGCAAAAAAGATTCCATCTCGCTGGGAGCGAGGACCACTCGGCACGCTCGAAAGATCATAGCTTCGCTTGCACTCAGGTGTACCACAGACATACACACACGTCATTTCTAAACATTTCACAGAGTCAGCTTGTGTGTTTCAACACACTCCGGGGATTCCGGGCCGCGACGACAATCGAGCCCTTCCTCGTTATTTTCTCCCCCGGCACATTTTTGTTTCGACGTTTGGTTGCGGTGGCGCGTGTTGCCGAGAAAGCCGCGCGGTCAAAGCGCACTTTTCGAGCTTGACGAACGACAGGAGTATGTGTGTGTGTGTGTAAGTATATGTATGTATGCAAGGGGGGTAATGTTTGAGAGGGGCGGCGCAGGCTGAAAGCGGAGGCGGGCACAAGCAGAAATTACAATTACGTGTCAAAGGCCGGTGCCCTGGAAAACAAGGGGACGCGCGGGGTTAAACGAGCCGGGCTGTTGTCCTTCCAGTGACAAATTAAATATCTCCCGTTCGTTAAGCAGCCGTTCACGAATTATTATATGCTTTTACTTTTATATTGACTAGTGTTTTCGGCCTGTTACGTCTGTTGTTCGGATCCGTCGGGACACAACAGCGCAAGAAGGGATCTTGCCTCGCCGTCCAAGTGAATCGATTGTTTGTGTATCAAAACGGATAGAAAACATGACCAGTGGCAGAAATGCCGGAATTGTACCGAAAACATATGGAAAACTGATCCTGAATAATTACGTTCCGTGGTTTTTCCCATGTTTTTCATACTTCCCGACTATTTCCGGGGCCGTAATTTGGTGGAGAATGTTTTCTTGCATCAAGGAAGAAGTGATATAAATTCCAGAGCCCTAGCCCAAAATTCATTTTTTCGTAAATTTTTTAAGGCATACCCCTTCAAAAATTTTCGATTTTTCGAAGGTTCTCGGACTTTGACGAACGCTTGATAAATCGATTGTTTATGTATGAAAACGGATAGAAAACATGAAACCAGTGGCCAAAGTGCCGGAATTGTACCGAAAACACTTGGAAAACCAATCCTGAATAATTGCTTTCATCTCATTCTGACGGTTTCTTCCATGTTTTCAAGTCTTCCCGACATTCTCCGGGTCTGAAATTTGAGGGAGAATGTTTTCTTGCATCAAGGAAGAAGTGATATAAATTCCAGAGCCCTACCTCAAAATTCATTTTTTCGCAAATTTTTTAAGGCATACCCCTTCAAAAATTTTCGATTTTTCGAAGGTTCTCGGACTTTAACGAACGCTTGATAAATCGATTGTTTGAGTATCAAAACGGATAGAAAACATGAAACCAGTAGCAGAAATGCCGGAATTGTGCCGAAAACATATGGAAAACCGATCCTGAATAATTACTTTTATCTACTTCTGACGGTTTCTCCCATGTTTTCAAGTCTTCCTGACATTTTCCGGGGCTGTAATTTGGTGGCGAATGTTTTCTTACATCAAGGAAGAAGTGATATAAATTCCAGAGCCCTAGCTCAAAATTCATTTTTTCGCAAATTTTTTAAGGCATACCCCTTCAAAAATTTTCGATTTTTCGAAGGTTCTCGGACTTTGACGAACGCTTGATAAATCGATTGTTTGAGTATCAAAACGGATAGAAAACATGAATCCAGTGGCCAAAGTGCCAGAATTGTACCGAAAACACATGGAAACAGCTTCCTGAAAAATCAACTTTGTCTGAATCCGACGGTTTTTCCCATGTTTTCAAGTCTTCCCGACATTTTCCGGGGCTGTAATTTGGTGTGGAATGTTTTTTTGCATCAAGGAAGAAGTGACATAAATTCCAGAGCCCTAGCTCAAAATTCATTTTTTCGCAAATTTTTTAAGGCATACCCCTTCAAAAATTTTCGATTTTTCGAAGGTTCTCGGACTTTGACGAACGGTGCATAAATCCATTGTTTGAGTATCAAAACGGATAGAAAACATGAAACCAGTGGCAGAAATGCCGGAATTCTATCGAAAACACATGGGAGCAGTCCCCTCAATAATCGGTTTTATCTAATTCTAACGGTTACCACCATGTTTTCCATACTTCCCGACATTTTCCGGGGCTGTAATTTGGTGGAGAATGTTTTCTTGCATCAAGGAAGAAGTGACATAAATTTCAGAGCCCTAGCTCAAAATTCATTTTTTCGCAAATTTTTTAAGGCATACCCCTTCAAAAATTTTCGATTTTTCGAAGGTTCTCGGACTTTGACGAACGCTTGATAAATCGATTGTTTGAGTATCAAAACGGATAGAAAACATGAATCCAGTGGCCAAAGTGCCAGAATTGTACCGAAAACACATGGAAACAGCTTCCTGAAAAATCAACTTTGTCTGAATCCGACGGTTTTTCCCATGTTTTCAAGTCTTCCCGACATTTTCCGGGGCTGTAATTTGGTGTGGAATGTTTTTTTGCATCAAGGAAGAAGTGACATAAATTCCAGAGCCCTAGCTCAAAATTCATTTTTTCGCAAATTTTTTAAGGCATACCCCTTCAAAAATTTTCGATTTTTCGAAGGTTCTCGGACTTTGACGAACGGTGCATAAATCCATTGTTTGAGTATCAAAACGGATAGAAAACATGAAACCAGTGGCAGAAATGCCGGAATTCTATCGAAAACACATGGGAGCAGTCCCCTCAATAATCGGTTTTATCTAATTCTAACGGTTACCACCATGTTTTCCATACTTCCCGACATTTTCCGGGGCTGTAATTTGGTGGAGAATGTTTTCTTGCATCAAGGAAGAAGTGACATAAATTTCAGAGCCCTAGCTCAAAATTCATTTTTTCGCAAATTTTTTAAGGCATACCCCTTCAAAAATTTTCGATTTTTCGAAGGTTCTCGGACTTTGACGAACGCTTGATAAATCGATTGTTTGAGTATGAAAACGGATAGAAAACATAAAACCAGTAGCCAAAGTGCCGGAATTGTACCGAAAACACATGGAAAACCAATCCTGAATAATCAACATCGTCTCATTCTGACGGTCTCCCCCACGTTATCAAGTCTTCCCGACATTCTCCGGGTCTGAAATTTGGTGGAGAATGTTTTCTTACATCAAGGAAGAAGTGATATAAATTCCAGAGCTCTAGCTCAAAAATAATTTTTTCCTCAATTTTTGAAGGAAAGTTTCTTATTTGTTTGATCAGGCCTACCAAGTCCTTTCTCGCTTTCTCCTACAAACATAGTGACATGCAGAGGGCGAGGAGAAAAACAAGCAGAAAAAGGAGAGTGGATAAAATGACGAGATCGGTGAGATGGTGAACGGATGTGCATGAGGTTTGTAGAATGGAGCGAGGGGGAACGGCGTGTGTGTCCACGCCGGCGAACTTCGGATTCGTTTGCCCAACGCAAACGTGCGTGGATCATGCGCTCGAAAAGCGGAGGGGGATAAATACCCTTTCGGGACAGGCTCGATCCCGCACACACACACATACACACACACGTCCCACGTGCCACGCGACCGCTTACACATAAATTTCGTGGATTTAATAAAGATCTACGGCTTCCGCCTTTCGAGCGTGCTTCCTCCGCCGTGAATTCGACCTCACGCGTGCTCCCGCATTCGTAGTTGACTCTACCCAATTGTCCGCCCATGACATTCAAGAAGGTCCAATGTCGATGCCGGATGGCTGGAATAAATTGCCAGGTCTCAAATGGGGAAATTCGCGTGTACGAAATTGGCAGAGGGTTCGTGATTAACTGAAAGAAAGAAGGGGATTGGTTGACACGTGTCAGGTAGAATGGACTTGCCATGAGCACGCACCGTTCATAAAACGATTTATTCCTTTGTCTTGGGATGATCGTTCGACATAGGGATGCTCTTTTAGCATATGTATTTACTTATGGAAATATACATTCATAAATAAATGATATATAAAAGGACCGAGAGTGCGTCTTCCACTCACGTTAATCCAGCTAAACTTTTTAAAGGGGCAAATATGAGAAGGCCTGCATATGGCAGTGAATGCAACCCCCCCATCGAATCGATTGGCACATTACTAAATAGAGGAACGGTGCCGATCGCCGGCGCGTGAACTACATCATTTCCCCTAACACACAATGTACATAGAGGGGGTCATCGTTTTTGAGAATGCCGTGAGAAGAGGCCTACGTTCAAGTGTGCTTCATGCATACGCCTCTGTCTCTATGTGCGTACATATATGGCATTGTCCAGGCGAATCGAGGGGGGTTAAACACTGGCGCGTGTCATCGTCGAGCCGTGGGTGGGCCCTTCCTTCTTGCTTAGAGGAAGTTTTCAATGATTTCCTATTGAATTTATTAACACCTACATGCGTGCGTGCGCGCGCGCGCGCGTACATGAAAAAATTACCATTCTCGAATGAAGATTCACAGTCACATCCAACATATAATTATGTCAGCTAAATAACAACTGACACATCTGATATTAGTAAGAATTTGCATGTTGCATGTTTGGAAATCTTTTTATCTGGGAAACTGTTGAACCTCGCATTCTTTTTTATTAGTTCCCGTCCGAGCGGTGATTAATGTCACTCAGCAGGTATAATTAAGTCTGTGCGAGTCCCCCGTGGCGTCCTCTTCGTATTTCGTTACGCGGGCGGAGTGCAGAGAGGGGTAGGAAAGGGTGAGCAAGAAAGAGAGAGAAAGGGAGGAAGAAAAAAAGATGGTCCAGGTTGTGGTATAAAATATTCTCGGTTGCGGTGGTGGCGGTGATCGTCGAAAGCAGAGAGACAGAAGGGCAGAGCAAGGGAACCGCAGCCGGCGATATTCTTACCGGAGGCTCCGGTAATGGAATACACTTTTGCCTACCTCTCGCTTCTCTCTCCCCCTCCACACACCACCGGTGGCCTTTTTCCACCACGTCTCCTCGACACCGCCACAGCCACCCAACATCCACATCCACCACCACCACCCTTTCCACCCTCGCGCGTCCGCCTTTTTTTTTTTCTTCTTCTGGTGGTCGCGCCCCGGCGCTTGTGTGTGCTCGGCTGGCGTGCCGGCGTGCTTCGAAATGAAAACGAGTCTCAAAAGACCTTTGTACGCGCTTCCGTCACGTTCGATATTCGCGCGCGCGCTTCTCTCCCGTGTCCTTTATGCCGGCATGTTTTTCCGGCCTGCGAGGATTTCGTCGCCACCCGACGGAGAAAGAGGAGATCGTCGTCGCGGCGGCGGCATGCGCGCGCGCGCTCTGGTATTCCGGTGAGTTTTTAACGGGGAGCATTGCCGTTGACGTTTGCCTTCGAAATTTCATCCTGTTAGCAACGTTGCGCATCCTCCGCATGAAGCATGACTAATGGGATACCATGTTTTCGAGAAAGTCAGTGGAAATTTGCTACCATTGTATGTAACGAGAATTTGCCTTTTACTGGGATTGTATAAGGCTGCCTTGAAAAGGAGTGAGCAATAAATCAACGTAACCCGAAACATCCTCTTGTTAGTTTAATTTGCTTTTTGCTATATGTTGATCTAGGACGAATGTGTAGGTAGGCGCCTGGATATAGCGTTGGAAGTTTAGCGAGAAAAGTTTTCGGTGTATAACAAGTGGCATGCAGTTCGGGCGCAATTGGATTTGCGGTGGCGCAAACGGAATACGTCAAACAGCTTGTTAATCCGAATTGAATGGCGCTCGGGCGTCCAACAGCATTTCGTAGATCCGCTGGCAATTATTTAGTCTCTGGTCGTTCCATCTCCACCTGGTGAAGCACGGAGATAGGAAGGACCCGATTTTCCAATGCTCGTTTCACTCGGTTCGTCGAGTGAGCGAGCGCCTAACGAATCCGACCAACAAGAGCCGGCGCGATGGTTTGCCCCCTCTTCTTTTTTTTTTTCCACCAGCGACAGACTTTCCGACGATATGCGCCGCTGCTACTTGTGCCTGTCGCGTCATTGCTATGTCGAAAGAAAAACCTGCTGGAAATCGATTGGCCGCCGTCATCAATCGGAATTCCGCGATCGGTCACGTTTAATGAACCCTGTGTGGCAGACTCTCCTTTTTTCCTGCCCGCGCACACTCTTTCTCCCTCACTCATCGCTTCTATGGCTTTCTCTGCCATTTTCCGTGCGAGCTTTTGTCTCTTTTTTCGACGGAATGCTTGCCGATGCCAATTGCGAGCCGTAGCGCACTTCGATGAATCTCGGAATTTCGCACCGAGCACACACTGTGCCTGACGTTTCTACTATTTACAGTTGGTTCTTGATGGGACTTGGCTGGTCCCTTACTTTTTATTAACAGTCGACATACCACAGTATCCCCATAAAGAAAATCAGACCAATTCGTAACGTAATTGTTACGAATGTCCTGCTCGGAGGTCTGGACTTGGAGTCTGGAAAGTTTCATCCTATCCAAGCTGTGTGGAAAATATCTTCAAAGTCTAAGGGGTGATTTAAAATAATTGAGAATGATCTAGGATTACTAGAGAAACTCCAAAAAACCATTGATTCTCTGATATCATTCAGGGCTCATTTTATAGTTGCTCGAGAAAATTTGCTTTAATTATAAAACATCCAAAGACATAAAAGTAGATATTAAAATTAGATATAAATCATACATAGAGTTCTTTTAGAACTTCCATCATACATAACTCGGTTGGCAACTCCTCTTTGAAATGTCAGTGCGATGAGAAACGATAGGAGCGAACAACATCGATGCGACAGTCCTCGAAGTAAGGATAATAATCGGTGCGGGCACACTTTATTGTTTCTCGGTCCTTTTTTCGGCACGGCCCATTAATTCAGACAATGCTCGAAAGCTTTCCTCCTCTTTGCTTGTCCCCTACCACTACCGGTAGCGGGCCGCTCTCCTGGCCCATTATTTTTCTCTTCGACATCTACACGATGGTGCACCGCTACTCCTCGTAATTGCGGCACAATCGTGGCCCGCAGGCAGTCAGGCAGAGAACCAACCAACCCAGGCAGTGGCATGCGCTGAGAGTGAGCGTGCAGGAGAAGCGGGATGCTGCCTGGCAGCAGCACTGTTCCACAAAAACGTCTCATTCGCCGCTTCCCCGATAGCACCCAAGCCAAGGGATAACAATGGTGCTCGCAGTAGCATTAGAAAGAGAGAGAGAATGAGAGCGACAGTGGTAGACTTGGAAATATGTAGATCACTTGGAATTTTCGTCCCATTTTCCATCACTCCCGCTTGCTGCCAACTCATTCAGGAGAATTGGAACCTTTTTTATTAAGGAGAGAGCAAGAGAAGAGAGCAGGAGAAGTACTCGAGCTACCTGACACCCGTATTGTCGAGCGTGTTCGGATTGCCCGCTTTGTCTCTCGCCGACTTCACGCTTTTAATGTGGAAGCTCCCTTCTCGACTTCGGGGGGTAATTATTTCGCCGGGGGATCCAGTCATCTCCGCGCGTCCTTCCCCCGTGATTACCGAGAGAATCGCCCTAGGCATTTTTTATCCGCCTCGAGGATTCAGTGATTTTCTCACGAGTGACCTGGAAACCCAGTGATAAGGATTCTGGCCCATTTTCTTATCGATTTCTCACATTGACAGTCATGAGAGAATTCTATTGTTCTATAAGATAAATTCGAGATGTATTTCGACGATTGTTGAATCGAAAAATGTTATGCTACGACTGTGAATGAATGCCGGGAATTGCGATGCAATCGAATCAGTCGGCATCGACCGCAAACGTTGCAAGCACGGAAATGAACTATTGCAAGCGCGTTTCGCCCACAGAGATTCACTAATGATTATTGCAATAACAATATTGGCCTCTGGCAATATTCGACCGCAGTTTCAATCGGCCTTCGCCGAGGTTTGAGGCTCTCTTGGAATGTCGGCAAGTCGGTCGGCTCTCTTGCGCCGGTAATACCGAGTCTTTTTAAATGAAAGCTCACCGGCAGATCCGCCCAACTCAATGGAGGAAAGCTCTCCTGGCACCGAAACGAGTTTACACTGCAGCCTTATTGTGCCAGGGCATTCAACGCGAAACACGGAACTCTCTTCTACCTTCACACAAGAATCTGATTAGATTTTTATACACCGCCTGATTCTGTCGGTCGCTCGGCTATACTAGTTTCAAGGCAAACGCCAGTTCTCCTTTGTTGCTACTACGCTTCTCAATCTTGCAGACTCATATTCCCTGTGTTGCTCTTTCAGAACAGTCCAACTTTTACTGCCCCGAGGCAGTTAAAAAGCATTGCATTCTCTTAATCGTGGAAAATTAAAAGAGTTTAACGATTTACCCTTTAAGAGACTGAAAGTACAGCGGTCAGATGCAGGTGAAAGGATTTTAATAATATTCAAAGTAAGAACTGTAGTAAGAACTAATAGATACAATTGAGAATGAAATAAAATGTGTTTGCAATAGAAAAAAAATCGTGTTGTTCAGTATTAAAGCGATTTAGATACCCTTTAAAGGGTTGAATCCTATGGAAGGATGGTGAGGAAGGAATTTTAATATATAAAGTAACCCGATGAAATGGCTCCCGGATGACAGTGTCCTTTCCGCCGAGATAAGCTCTTGCCAGCTTCCTTTTTCGGGCTCGAACTTCATGTTAATCCTGCGCGCAAATGATAAGGACGCGCAGGATGTGCTGGCACCGAACGTGGACCACCGTATCCTTTCGTACATCCGATATCCTTGAGAATAAACAACAGCAATATCCTAGGGCGTTTTACCTGTCGTGGCCACCACCTACTCTCTTTCTCTTTCCTTTCTTTTCCACCAAGCCAAAATTTCCATCTCAGCTTCGCAAGGAAAATTTCCATAAGTATATGTGCATCTTCTTTCTCCGCGGTGTTTACACACCGCACCCTTTTCTTTTTCCTTTCCAGTCTTCTTCCAACCAATCCCTTCCAATGAGCCGATCGAAATCCGCTCATCAAACTTTTTCTTCTGTCGCGAGTATTAACTTGCTTCAATGTAGATTGTTCTTCGAACTCAGTTGTTAAAAGTTCCTTTTACAAGATTCTTTATTTTATCATCGTAATATTTCCAACGACTGTTTTATAGAGTTTCCAGATACCAGCAGATGAAGATAGCATGTAATTAACAGTTCGCCGAGTAAACGCGTATTTACCCGACGCATTTATCGCCAGCACTATTTACGTGTTTATCGAGGAGCGCCCGATTGTTTTACACGAAGCAATTAAAGCGGGCGTTTCCTGGGGAATGAGAAATTGACTGTCTTCCCGGGGATATCTTTGCTCGAGGCAGCCGAGTATTCAATAGTTCAAATTGCATTAACGATCCCTCACTTCTTGCCTCCCTTAAAGTTAGCCTTGGGACAATCGAGTCTTCTTCGATCACTGACAAGTACCAGGAAAACGAACCATTCATTAACTCACCGGTTTCTCAGGGGCGACGTAAGCTGGATTGTCGATTCCGTTCATCATGTTCTGCAAAAAGAAAAATCATTAAAGTCAGTTATCCTGGCGCTCGTTATGACAAGTGCAATGCTTGTGTTTATTTCGCGACACTTTGACGCCTCGGCGAATTGAGATCAAGCATTCCGTTCTGTCTTGGGGTGCGACAGATGCAACGAAAGATACGTGTCTCCGTAAGACAATCGTTGATAGGTGCGAATGAGGCGTAATCGCCCGACTGACGGCCAATGTAACAAGATAATAGCTGTCGCGCTTAAATGATTATGCACACACTGCCAACAGTGTCTTTGAACGACGCGTCTTCGCGCCGACGTGAATTCACTCACTCGAGACTTTCAATAGAATTTCCCTTCGAAATCCATCGATCGATCGGAGGATCAATGAGACAGTCTGCACTGACACGTTATTGATTATTATCGTTAATTAATCACAGGGCTCTCGGAAATTTTATCTCAAAGTAGAACATATGCAAACGCTACTTTGTTATATTTATATATATATCTCTTATCTCTCGCATCTGATAAAACAGAGAATCTTCCATCACAATCTTCGACAAGAAAGGGAAAGTTGTGAAATTTCGCGCGCTCGACGAATCCTTTGTCGAGTGACTGTCAGTGTTGTTCGGAGGGCGTATTGTTCGCTTGGAAATGCGCCTTTTGCCTTCGTTCTTTCCTTCCAGGCGAGCGAGGGTTCGATCATTCGGAAAGAAGAGTCTTCCGCTTTCCTAGGCATCGCAAGTTCCGTCACGTACACTCTTTTGCTGTTCGACACGAAACGAATTAATACACCTTGAGCCGTCTTTTTTCCATTGGTGTTTGTAACCTGGCGAACGTGACCCAGTGAAAGAAACGCAAAGCAGAAGAATCGACCGTTTTTTTTTTGGCGGATAGAAACGCATAGTTACAATTGGCCTCTGAGAGCTCTCGATGAGGAAGACTATCTTTGAGTTTGACACGATTTCCCCATTAGCGAGCACTCTACCTTTTTCGCAATTGCCGCCAGCCTAGTTCGCCCGTACTTTTCATATAATACTTCCACAGGCATTTCTAAGTCCGATTATTTACTTTCCTTTTCAATTTATTTGTATAATTGTCAACTAAATAGTCATTCACATATAAACTGACATACTTGCGAAACATATTCAAGAGTTTCAATCACTTCCCGACAGAACTTTCTTTTATTTAAGTTCTCGCCTTTATCAACTTTCATTATAGTCGACTGTGAAGCCTAGCGAAGGACAAGTATAACCTGATCGATCTCGTTCGAACAATCGATACAAGAGAAAAGCCACACGCAAGGAAACTTTCGTTTTCCTCGCGTGGCGCAAATCAATGAGCGCGTGCGTGTATGTGTCTATGTAGTGCACAGTTAACAATGACAAGCATGATATTTTCCTCGTCGATAATTACGACTGGAGTTGCATTACAAAACACAATATCTACAAATCCCTATCGATATTTTCTTTTATCTACCATTTTTCATCGAGTTTTGCAGTATCATGATTGTGTTGATCGTCAAGATACTTCTGGCTGATCGTTATAACTCTATCTGTGCTTTCTGTTTTACAGATAAAGAGCTCGGTGTGAATTGCGCCCTGTTTTTCTCTGGCGCAAAGCTCGTTTTTGGCCGAGGCATGTTTTGTTCCGAGCATTCTGCTTATTCGAGAGATAATCGTTATCGCCGGCGAGAAATACGCTCCCCGGGCTAATTCGCTCTTTATCTCGTAGCTTTCCCGGGAAATCGACCACCGGAACCGTAACACGTTCAATCGTAACTCTCTCGTTTTTTGCAATTATCGAGGAAAAGCGACGAATTCGAGGGACACTTCCACACGTGCTATTCGAACAGGCGCGTAGACAGTGGCACGTATGCGCCGCGCTCGATAGAACACTTTATTTATCGCCTTCCACTGTACCAATTTCTTTTTCTATCTCGATCAACCCCACCTTTTTCTGCCTGTCTCACTCTTTTTTTTTTTTAATAGAAAAAGTGGGAAAAACCTAACTCGGCCGGTGTTCGCGCCAGGTGACAAGTTCGCCGGCCGTTCGGACAATACCTGTCGCTGCGAGCAGTTTTATTCGAGCCATGGAAGAAACCGGTCGACCCTTTCGAATATTGTTATTGTTAAAGAAAATATTATGCGATATAACGGAAGATATCAAACCCGATGGCTCTGGAAAATATTCGGTCGATTCACAAGTTTCGGATTCTTTTACAAAACTAGACATTACCAACACGATATTAATTTAGTATCAAAATATTACAGTAATTAATATTCAAAGATCTATATTAACAATAAATAAACTGACACTGGTGTTATGTGAAGCATTCATCAGTAAATGCGAGGGTATTAATAAAAAGGAGAAATTCAGGCGTCAACTCACCTTCGAATAGAATTCCGTCTAACTCAAGAGTCTCTCGCTCTCTCCAAGGAACATTGGAGATCCTCGCAGCATCCCACCACTCGATGACACCAGAAATCTCACTAACGGCACTCCGACGTCCTCCCTGTTTGGTCGTGTGGGTTTTGACGAACTCGTGAAGATCTCGTTCGAATTTCCGCGAGAGGATCCGTGGATGCTTAATTACATGGGATGAGGCAGATGGGGATGAGAAGGGCGAGGAGAGGGGCAAAAGGAGAGAAGAAGCGAGTGAAACACGCTAGGGTAACGCGAGCCCTCCGTTAATTAATTTGCGTCCGTCCGTTGCGTTTCTCGTTCTCGGGCGATATTGTTAATTAGGAAAGTGTCGGCCACGACAAAGCCGGTGATGTTAATTACCGGAGCGTCCTCGCTCGTTTTTCCCATCGGGTAGCAACGACGTGATACATTATCACTTCTGCCCACCGTCTTGCCGGCGTCAATGATCTCTCACTCCTCTACATTTTATCTAATTCATTGTCTTATACTGACAATTATTCGTCACTTCATTGTCAACTTGTCGTCAAATTGATTCGTCGAAATCCTACTTTCGGGTTGTTGAACCACTGAATACACCTCGTATTGGACTTTGTACTTTCACCGTTCACAGGTGACAGGCAAAACGGTCGGATAGTAGTCGAATTCGCATGCGTTTATTTAGCCGCGGTGCTCGCGTGGAATGGTTTTATAATGATCGCCAAGTGTAAACCGGTTTCTTACTTAGGTTCGGAATGAATAATAATGATGTGAACTTTGAACAATAACTTTATATTTTCCGAAGATAGCCGCACTATTAAAATGCACTCGTTTCGCAATTCACTGCACTTTAGATAACAACGTTCTGCTACATTATAAATAACACCTTATGAGAAAGAAATTATCGACAGGCTATAAATTAATTTATAGCAATCGCTAGAGAAAGAGTTCAGCTCAATGTTTCACTTTACTTCGACTTTACTGACCACAGTTTTTTCTTCTTTGATATCAGTTTTTCTCACACACACAAAGAATTGAAGAACACGTCAATGTTAAGTGCACAGTAGACATCTTAATCTTATTTATCGAGTATCGCAGACACTTGTAGCGCGGAAGTTGGTGGGTAGAATGGGAGAGACTTAATTAGAAGGAAGAAGCAGTTACAGCATTGAAAAGTGGGAGCGAGTTCGGGCAGAGCGAGAGTACGAAGATCTAAAGCCTGACTAAAGCCGGCGACTGAATCAATCTCGGTGGTGGTACGCGTATATAGAGTATCGTGCACGAGGAATAACACTTTCGCGTAGCAGCGTTACACCACACATTCTCATTCCGTCGGTGATGATCCTTCGGAAATAACCATTTTCTTGACGGAGTCACACCGCCCCGATGACTACTGCTCATCAGACTACTTCCGACTGTTCTTATCTCAACGTTCAAGCGACTACCTTGTTCTACTCTTTCAAGGAATTATTCGCCTTCACACACACACACGCGCGCGCGCGCAAATTTAATAAGAGATAAAAAGCAAATCGAAAGAAATATTAAAAGTCAGAAGTCCTTTCGAAAGGAAAAGATCGTCGAATGCTGAGATTATTGGAAACTAGGATATCGCCAAGTTCGAAACTTTCTCTGTGAATCGAACTGTTAAGTCGAGACTTCCCGCAAAAATCAGATTTTACTTTCACCAGCGAGACTTCGTGCCTCGCATTCCTTCGGGATTCACGCACCCGAGAGATTCCACTTCCCTTGGGGGAACGGTGGGGAGTGTAAACTAAGTTGGATTTAGAATCCCGGTAGCTTGGCAGTCGACCAAGTTCGTCGTTCAAGTCTGTCCGAAGTTCGATCTTTCTTTGATTCTTTACATTCTTTCGTGATTTTTCATCCAGCTGAGATCAACACGTGCTGCTCCGGGTCATGGTAGAATTTAATCACTGCATTCTGCTTATGTAACGATAATAGAGCTGGATTAGAGGAGAATTCCATGCATTGATAATCGTATGCTTTTTCTACTACCGAATTATTTTCTAGGACGATGTATCTTCCGATAATGTGCAGTACAACAGTAAAATACTGAATGAAAGAGAACAGGATGAATTCCTTACGTCATAATCACTCAACGCACACTTGTAGACTAAGCAATTTCTACCAACGTATTCTCGTACGACTTATACTGACGCATTGCTTAGATAAGCTTTAATTACCTACCGCTAAGACTACAAATTTACAAGAGAGATAGACACAAGAGAACCACTACTCTCGTATTTACAGTTTTACGTAAAAAGCTTTTACGACTCGGCATATCTCGCATTCGAGCATACTTAAAGAACATCCTTTCCTCGTCCACTAAAAAATAGTGAAAAAAGGTTCGAAGAATGATTCAAGTATTATTGAAATCTCAAATAACATAAAAGTATAGAAGATAAAAGAGAAAGAGGACGAGAAGGATGAGCTAAGGGCATACTCGAAACCAATCGAGTCATCTCCAAATAGTGCAGGTATTATCTTTGCTGGCAGTGACGATAGTGTCACCAGTATACGAAAAGGCGCAGCTGAACACGTCGTCGGTGTGACCTTCGAGTGTCTGGACGCAGCATCCACTCTCCAAGGACCACAATCTGGCAGTTCGGTCCAAAGATGAGGTCAACAGCTGTTGCCTGTTCGGACTGAAACAAACTGATTTTCCACGATCGTCACAACACTACCATGTGTCTTACATTGTTTATATACTTCTTGAGACACACTTAAGTGTATATTTGGAATGGTTTGTTTACAATTACCTTTGGACACTTCTTCCCGGTGGCCTTCAAAGAGTGCCAGTTCCTGGAAATTGCTGTTGACATCCCAGACGCGCGAAGTGGTATCAGCGCTGCCAGTGGCCAAGATTCGTCCGGTATTGTCGAAGGTCAGGTCCAGGATCTCATCCTTATGGCCCCGTAAAGTCGCGAGGCACTTTCCAGCTCGGGCGTCCCAAACTTTGGCAGTCTTGTCCATCGACGAGGAAGCGATTAATCGACAGTCGAAATTGTATACACAATTTGATACTTCCGAACGATGTCCGATTAATACATTCGTTCGTCTGTTTATTAATTTTGAATTAGTTTCTTAAATGATGGTTAAGGTAGTTGGGTCATTAAATTTTCTTATAATTAATTGAAAATCTAGTTCACCAGCATCATGGAATGCAATATTAACAGTTATCTCAGCGAGCGATTGACTTTTAATTGGTAATGTCGCGGATCCAACTATCTTAAGGGTGAAAAATAAACACGCACGTGAAAGTTCTCGTATCCCAGATGTTGACGGTACCGTCGAAGGAGCCAGTTATAACTTGATTCCCGTCGTCATTGTAATGCAGCGCAATTACTTCCGCCGTGTGGCCCTTCAACGTGCCGAGCTCTTGACCTGTCGAATTTAATATGCCCGCTTGCGAATTTCCAATATCAAAGCACAGAGTACATTCCTCTCATCCATCTTTCTCCTTCACTCGCTTTGCCTACACGTTCGCGCTTCCTCATTTTACCAATCGAACTCCCCGTTTTTTCAATCGCTCGATTGATCGGCGAGGATTGCGCATTAAAAGGGAATAAAAAATGGTTCATTAACGATGTACACGCACCAGTTTCTATATCGAAGATTTTTGATGTAGCGTCCATCGAACCAGTGGCGATTCTATTTTGACTGGGTGAGAATTTGCCGATGACGATTTCAGCTTCGTGACCCCACATTGTCATTAAACAATGACCTGTTTGAGAGCACCAAACGCTCGCTGTCTTGTCGAAGGAACCCGTCAGGATTCTGTCTCTGAAAAGGATTATTACTAATTTCGATTCTTCTTTCACATTGTCATTCTAATCGTTGACCCACATTGCTTTTAATAGTACGCATGATAAGAGTGGTACAATGATGACTCTGCTAATAGTTCTATTAGCCTAGTTCTATTATCACTACTATAATGTGAGTGAACACTTGTGAGAATAAGAGCGAATAATAAATTCGAATGAAGGAAGATCATCGTTGGAAAAAATGCTGTCTTTACTTCCGGTCGAGTGGGAGTACAAATGAATGCTATCATAAGAATGATTTAACGTGACTTACGATGCCGGGTTGTTGAAGGACACGGTGTAGACCACATTCTTATGGCCTTCGAGAGTAAGAAGCTCCTCTCCACTCTCAATGTCCCAAACTTTACACGTTCGGTCATAGCTGCCTGTCAGGCATCTATCAAAGAACAAAAAAACCAGGATAACCATCAACAAAATTATACATCGAATTAACTAAAATCAGCAACACTTTTATCCCAGGAATATACTTCGTCTCAACTTTATGATGAAAATGCGATTGAAGTTTCTGGCGGAAAAAGAGATTGCGGGAATTATGAGGGGCTGAAAGAGACAGGCTTGTTCAATACTTATTTTCAGAAGTGCTCTCTAAAGTCTAGAGTCTATTGAAGAATAAAAAGAGCGACAGATAGAATAAGGCGGAAGTTGCGAGCATACGGAAGTGATTGTCGCTCGTCGAAGGAAGATCTAATTGAGTTTAAGGTAGATGAGAGAGCGCGAGCAATCTTAATCGGGAGGTACCTTTTACCTAGTTTATCGAAGGCTATATTCGTAAGGGGCAGTAGATGAGTCTGCAGGGTTTTGTATTTGTAGTAGGGCTTCGCGTTCCCATCGCAAACTTTAGCCTGTAGCTTCTCCAGAGTCTCCACTAACTGCTCCATTACACTTTCGGTTATTACAGGCTCGGCTGCTTTTATGCTCTCCGCTAATGCCCTTACGTCCGTTCTGCAAAGTGACTGCTTGTATTGCACTTCCTCCGCCCACACTCCTTTCTCTCTCTCTCTCTTTCTCGAAGCGTTAGACGCACATATCTATAAACATGTCGCTTTTTCTTTATTAAAGCAGCTTCCCCAAGTATTATACTTCGATAATGTACTATCAGTCGCCACAATTTTACAGGTAAAGTAAATATTCTCGGTGATAGAAAGATTTAAAAAGACTATCTATGCGCGTGCTGATGTAATCATGAACACTGGCAGATAAGGTCGGTTTCTTAGACGACTGATAGCTATGGCGACAAAGAGGACATTCCTTTAATGACTTTGATCGAAGCGACAGGTCGAGAACAGTCGAGTGAGCATAGGAGCAGACTAAAGGGACAGTTTAATTACTCCGCGGTCAGGTCCAACAGATCGATCATCTTGGTCTTGACGGTACCACCTTGGGTGTACTCCAAAGCCAAGCCTGGAAAAATGCC